>DWLR01004689.1:0-11776 GCA_018246295.1 Papilio alexanor hazarajatica | reverse complement strand
ATATATATATATATATATATGTATATATTAACTTATTAACTTACTTTAAAAATCTTCAAAAATAAAACAGATAGTCTAAAATATAAGAAAAAATAGCGTTCCACCGGCTGCCAGATCCTACGACTCAACTAACAACAATAACGAAGCGACAGTGAGAGACTTTAAAAGTAAAGCTCATTCGAGAATTAAATAAAATTGCCGTGGTCTGCGAATTATTTTGTTCGCTTAATTACTTATTACAAAAAACCGAACTGAAGTCATTAATTTGGACCCCGATCCCGCGGCGGGGACCTTTTTAACGATTCCAGGGGTCATTTAACTAAACGTATTAGCCCGGGGAAAGGGTGGGGACTGATCAAGTGTAAATATCTAATGTTTTTTATTTTACTCCGACGTTGGGGTACACAGCGAGGGTTAGGCGACATTGAGACGAAACAGCGATGTGTCATTTTAATGACTATTACAGTTTACTGCCTCTATCTTAAATTTGATACTCCCGAAAGAGAAAATGAAAGAAATATAATTGTAAGAGAACACAAGGATCCTCTATGTTTAATGAACCTTCAACCCTACATAATAACTGCAATTGCGTTTTATTAATAAATGGCATAATAAAGAAGTTTAGGATGTTGATTTATTGATGCTTAGCTTAAAAGTAGTGCTAAAACGTCTTATCCGACTTAAATTGTATATTTAATGGTATAAGGCAGTAAACTGGCAAAAAGCTAACATGAAGTTAAATGAGCGCCGTCCATCACGTAAGAACAAGATTAGTTAGGGATTGTAGCCACCAAAGTATTGATAGATAGAGAAAGGAGAATTGATTGGAAAGACGTTAGGACTACTGCACCTTTTCCATCAAAAAAAAAACTAGTACTTCTACAATATAAAGTAACTATTCGACTGCAAAGTAACGCTTATGATGAATTTCTTTTAGGTTTTTTTTCGGTAACTTTCGCTCACCATTTTCTTCCTTATACCACGGCACATTTATGAGCAATATTTATGCAAATTGTTTCTACCCACGCAAGCAACTTTATCATATTTGTCTTTAATCACTTTCGCTCTTAAAAGAATGGACGTATCTTTCAACGAGCTAACTTAAACTCGAAAGAACGTATTCGACTGATTTAACTAAATGTTAAGCAAATTTTCAAATGTTAGACCAAGCGAAAATGAACTCGGTTATTACATTTTTTTTACTCAAAAAAAGTGCACGCAATTACTTAAAAGCCCAAGTCGGGCATTCAAGTTGAATGCAAATATAAAAAGATTTCAGACCCCTGCTCTCCGCTCCCTTGGGCAAAGGAAAGTGAGGGCAGAATTAAAATTATAACGAACAAAATATTAGACGAGGTCTGCTTTTTGAGGAGGGATGTTTTTTCTAGAGAGTTCCCTTTTCGTACACATGTTTTATCGTGTCGAAAAGTACTTGCCATCTAATTTGACTGACCGGTTGGCGCAGTGATAAGATACTTGCCTCTCACGCCGCAGGTCGTGGGTTCGATTCCCACCCAGGACAATTTTAAAAACAAAGAATAGGAAGAGATTACGGATTTGTATCTGCTTCTCTTCCTCTTTTACTTCTACCTCCGTACATCTGCTGATCAACTCTTATTCATTGAATTCTCTCTAAAAACTAAGTAAATGAAACAAAGATATCGATATATAAATTTCTCTATCTTTTCTCTTTTGGACATTGCTCTAGAACTGAATTTCTGAATTCTCTCAATTTATTTTACCATTATACGAGCTCGATGGGGCATTAGCATCGGAAAGTGATAATTCTCCACATTATGTTACCCGAAAACCCGCTTTACCGATCTTTTTCCAATTTCATTTAATCGATTAGTTCATACCAAGTTCTGCGGAACTATCTTTAACTCTAGACTTTGCTTGCCTTGCACAAGAACTTTTATCATGATTCCTCACACAGATCAATAGCTTCGCTTCGAAGATTAGAAGTATTTTTGCAGCGCAGAAGAAGTTTACACGTACTTTATTAAGTGACAATGTCAACACGATACACTTTTTGATTCGATATCGCATCACACGATATCGACAAACTGTTTTAGACCCAAATACATCAAATTTGTTTGTCTTTATTATTCTCGCGACATTGAATCTCTTTTATATTAAATCAGCGTACGATAAATTTCACTACGGATAAAAAAAATTGTCCACCGTTGACTTTTCACAAGATGAAAGCAATCGGAAGAAACGCAAGCTGACGGAACGCGATAGTTACCGGAGGTACGAGTAGCACTCGCCGTACCTCCGTAGTTTCGCTCGAGTGTCAATTTTCCACGCGATAACTCCACGATTCGACGCTAATTTAAAAGTTTTCCCGCTCTTTAGACGGACCATTACACAGCGCCCGCAACCGCTCGTGGTGCCCCGATTTATGTTTACGATGACTCTTTAAACACTTCTCATCGTACAGAGCCTGTTATTATAGCAGGTGTAGCAGGAAATAAAAACGATAATATATAGAGGATCGTTACTACGTTTTTATTAAGAGCATCGGTTTCAGGCACTCTCCATAATGTGTTACTATTCTATTTACATATTATAAAAGTTACTGTAGCTAGAAATTTTGAAAATGCTGTTAAGCCCATGTTAAAAGTTACAGTCTTCCTAACGTTCATCATTAATCGTTAAGCTCTCACGGAAATTATCTTCGCGAGATGTCACGATTATTTTAAGTAAATCCTTGAAGTAAAAGTCTTAGAATTGTGATTTTGTTTATGATATTAATAGAAATAAATAAATGTAAATATATTTGGGGTCGTTGCATGCGATAATATGTTATGTAAAAATGTGGTGTTAAATCACACCACAGACGCTATAAATACTAATATTATAAAGATAAAATTTTAATGCAACCAATTATTGGCATCTTTACAAAACTTAAAGTATAAATGGTAAAATGTATTTTTAAACGTCACACAGCCTGTATAAAACCAAGCTTCTTATAAAAGATAAGCTCCCATCTCTTCAGCTTCATGATGGGGGCGTCACTGTCCACCTTCCTGCTCCGCTTGTATTTCCTAAAAAAGTTTGCATCGACTTTGAAACGTTGATCAGAACTCTCTCGTCTGGGCAATGACGTCATAGTTTCGCTTTGGGTCTGCTGCCGAGGATAAAAGAACCATCGCTTCGAACCAAATCTATCCCGCTTAAGGATCTCCTGTACCTGGTCTTGCCGTTTCTTCGTTGCAAGAAACTTTGTTGCGCTCTTCTTGTGTTTGCTGGCTGTGAAGAAATATACTGTTTGATAAAAATTGTATAATAATTAAATATTTTATTTTATTTTATTTTTTATATTGACTCAATTCACTTCGCATCGTCTACTTTTTTCTTTTCCCTTGCATACATCTTCGTACTTAGTTCATAAAAGCTGGAAACATTTCTGGTTATTTATGATGTTTTCGTGTGCATGAATTTTGTACACTTTCAAAAAAAAGGATCCGATATATGAAAAAGGAAAGTATACGATTAACATACGGGTAAGGTATAAAACTCTAAACGCGTCCAAAATCCTTGGCTCCTTTAGACTAAGGTCACGCTGTCGTGTGGTGGTGCAGCTGGGAGTGCTACTCCGAGACCGGGACTGCGAGCTCGAGCCGGTTCGGCTTGCAGACCTGGATCGAGTCTTCTCAGTGCGATGGTGTGTACGACGGGTCCTGGAAAGATTACTTTTATATATGTAGTAAAGAATGGCGACATTAAGAGTACCCACGAGCATATTTTCGTAGATATCCTAATGAAGATGGAAAGGAGAGAGGTTTCCATTTTTTTTGAATATTTTACGTAAACAACTTTTCAGCTTACGCCAAGTATTTCGTTTTAGGAGCATGTTAATGTATAGATTAAAAACAAGCGAAGACAATATTGACACGGACCATCAAAAATGAAAATGGTAATTCTTTAATATCTGCTTATCAGTCTGGGTCACAGTAATGAGTATTTTCGTTTATCTATTATTCATGACCTATGAATAAAAACATGAAACGATCAAAGCAATTCTCTATTCAGTACATTAAGTAAAAGCATATAAACGCTTCAACACAAACACTGGTGGAACTTTTTAATTATGATTTTAACTTTTTTACTGTTGCAGTTTTTCATGCATTTGTTGTTGAACATTTCAGTTGAGCTTTATAATTTTTTTTAATTTTTTTTATTGAATTTATATGAAAAAGAGCTCACAGCTCTCCTAATTTTAAGTAATCCTTAAAGCGCCAACATTCTTCTACTTTACATAACTAAATTAAAAACATACACAAAGCGGTTACAGCTAAAATAAACTAAGACAATAAATATAATCAGAGAAAATAATTATAATGGACAAATTGTATGAGTGAGGAATTCTATGAATATTCACCATCAATTTCACAATGATAGGAAATGATCCCATTCACATATCAACATGATAATAATATCAACACAATTTTTTTGCAAATTATAATTTTTTTTAGAAAAAAGTAAATAAAACTAAAAAATTAAAACTAAAAATAAAAAAAGATTAGTTTAGGTTAGGTTTGTTTTAAATAAAATAAAAAAGATTAGGCTATGTTAGGATTGTTTTAAATAAAAAAAAACTTAAGTAAGGCATTTTTTAAATTTTCAAAAATAGGTTTTTCAGTTTTAGTGTGTTAAAGTTTGATAACCATTTTTTTGTGTTTTTCTTTTATTTTACTGTATTAAAAATTTGAAAATCTGTTATTAAGTTTAGAACATGTTACAATAGAGGGCAGCACTTAACACTAGACAATTCAAAATGTCAGACTTGTTTACAAAATGTCGGATTTATTCACATGTGAATGTTTGCAAAAGTTTTTTTTTTTTTTTCATAAAAATTAATAATGTGCGAAATTAATTGTGTTGATAATAATGTGAATGTGATCATTTTCTATCATTGTGAAATTGATGGTGAATATTCTTTCATTTAATATGTTACTACTGTAGGAATGTATGAAACAGTTTTATTTATTTTTTCTCTCAAAAATTAAGAATTTCCGAAAAATTTTTAATTGGGAAAAGCGTAAATGGGGTCATTTCCTATCCTTGTGAAATTTTTGGAGAATATTCTTTAATTCCCCACTCATGCAATATTACCATTAATAACTAAACATAAGATGGACAACGCCAACACCCCAGCTTATTATTTTATTTATTTAATTGAAATCAATAACTCAAATGTATATAAATGTTTGGCTACGAAGTTTTAAACGAAGCTCACTATACCTGTGAACGCATTTTCATTACGGATTCATTTTTATTTCACGTTTTTGTTTTGATTAAATAGAAAGCTTCTAAACTTTCAATTAAAAAAAAATCAAACAACTGTAATACCTTTTGAATTCTCGGTCTTCTTTGAATTGTCCCATTTCATAATATTCCCTGTACCCGTCACCCTGATTGGGGTACGCCGCGGTCGGGGGTAACATTTGGGAGAACTGTGCTGGATAAGTGTACGGATAGTTTGCCATTATTATACTAAAACCTCCAATAATATTGAAGGATCGAATAAAATAAATATTGTTTACTATTATAAATAAAATATTATTTCTTTATGCATATTTTTGTACTGACAATTTGAACTGTCATCATGATTTGTCAATTTCTTTACAAAGGTTTTATATGGCAATCGTATTTTTATTATTAATCAATATTTTGAAAATGTCGCGATTATTGTGATCTTTATAAAAAAGAAAACGTATTCAGTGGAGGAAATATTACAATTTGTATAATATTTTAGAATACTAAAGAGAAAACGAAAACATATTATTTTTAGACTTAAAAAGTCATCTTTCATTTAGATTTGTAATCGAGAACAATCGGAAAGTGCAATGAATTAGAAGTCGATGAATATTTAATGGCACTTTCCATTAGAGGGTTTTGAGTTTGTGGAACACTTTTCAAAGAAGAAAAAATTTAACCCCTCCTCACTGGAGAGTGATGGAGGATGTGGCCTAATTTACAAACTCTATTTGTTTCATCCTATAAATATCAATCGCTGCGCCATCTATCCGGGCCATCTACGCCATCAACCAAAATGCTCGATAACCCACTGAAACGTACACGTAAAACAATAAATATCGTCATCTATTAATATTTTGGTGATATATTTGCAAAAAAAGATCATTTATATTATTTAGGATTACACTAACATATGCAGATAACTTATAAAATAACTCAACGCGTATTTTGTTATTCTTAAGTCGGCGTAGAATAATTAAAACTTTTAATTCAATATTTAGCTATCAAACACTGTTCCACATTACACGATAGCATAAAAAGGAGTAACAAAAAACCAAGGTTGTTTTTTTGTTAAAGTTGCATAATTAAAGTGGTGAGTAAACAACACGCGATCAAAGTTCGCCCAGAATGGCAACCCAGTTCCCTTTGAACCACATTTAATCAAATAACCGGTAACGCGGAATCAGGGGTACACAAACACACACATATTGCACCAGAAGTGGAACAAGCTTTCGGGAAAGCACCATTCAAAGTTGTATTCGAACCTTATGAAAAAAAAAATCCTGGTGTACTAATTAACTGAAAACGCTACCTGTCAGTGCGACATACCTACGGCGTATTTCATAAAATATTATACGAGTTACTTATTATTTTCGATTGAAATTAAACTGTATTTGTTACAACATAAGATTGTTTTTAGGTTGATGTTTTAATTTGCACATTTAACCAACTTTCCTGTAAGAGCTCTCTAGAAAACAAAAGGTAACAAAATCGTGTCCACGATTGCGATAATGTGACGTCAACGGAAACGAATATTTAATCGCACTGGTCGTAGACTTAAAGGCTTTATCGATGTGTTGATTAAGAATCCGATTGGATTTATTGCTGTTTTTGAAATTATGTATACATGGCATGTCAGATGCTATTAACAATTTAGATATTTAGCAATTATCTAATGTCTAAACAAAGCAACACGTAAAATTTAATTAATTAGTTACAATATAATAACTCAGTGAACATATTAACCTCTTAAGGGATGAAAAGTCCCTTCCGAAGTAACACGTATTGTATAAGTTTGAGTGTGCAAGTGTCCGTGTTGTATGTGTTTGTCAATATCACTGGGTTGGTAGTATTGTGCTATAACTGTGTTATAATCTTAAGAATAGCTTAAAAACGTATTTACATAAAATATCGATGTTATCATATATTGTTTTTACTGCATCGGTTCTTAAATTAATTAAACAAACAAATCCCTTACGCTATCATTCCTACTACTAATTATAACTTCATGGTCTGGTGAGCACGCCAGAGCAAAGCTTTTTGACCAAATCCCTCTCACAAAGGTTGAGCGAGATCGCGGTGAGATCAACGCACTTTAGGGGTGACTGAAGAGGTCTTAAAATCAAAGCTAACCTGGCTTCAGGATATACCAGTAATAATTTAAGAGTATAACCTTTTATCGTAATTAGTGTTTTGTTTTTCTAAACGAGTTGACAGATTGAATGATAGATGTACAGTCGAATTCCTCGGCGGTATTACACTTACAAAAAAATTGCCTTGTTCCTTGCGACGAGCTAAACTCCGCTTCCTTCTTACAAATAACCATTTAGGCTGCTATCGATGTTAAATGTTGCTTCAAAAGTGGCATGCCATTGGTTATTGTTAATTAATGTTAATGTTAATTTTATATTTTAAAGTGGAATACCGCCATGGAACCGACTATACATACGTTAAGTCACCTGGAATCTGGGAAACATCAGACTGTTTCATCTTTCCTTCTCTGTCCTTATTAATTCTGTGACTTATTAATTTATTTTTTGGTATTTATTTATTTCCACTTTATATATAAAACAAAGTAAGGATTTAATGTCTTATACTTTCTTCTCTTTACTCGAAGACATAAAGCATTAAATCATTATCAGAAGAAGATGAAGGTCTTCTTCTGTCCCAAAAAAGACTTCTTGTATCATATTATTATTTCCTAAATATTATTAACTTTCTTCTTATATCCGTTTAAATTATGATGATGTTCATATCAACATAGAATTGTGTCTCTTTCGTATGCAGTTATTTGACAATATTGGTAACTATCGTGGGAATTTGAACGTATTATCGTAATCGACTACATCATAATCTTACGAAGAAAATAAATTTAAAATTATTTTCCAAGTAATTTCTTTTCGTTTCGAATCCGACACGTAAGTTTTCCTTAAAAGACCCCAACAACTTACCACTTAGGCATCCTCGGCACACTCTAATGACGCGTCTAGCATTGTACCAACATTTTCATCGGGACTCGCATGAATATGGACGCGGTCTTTGTACAAATCCTCCCTTCTTTCTATACTTACGTAACTTAAAATCGCATCGAGTAAATGAAAGATACGCGATTATCGATCTTAACACAAACGAATTCGACACATTGATATGTCATGTAAATGTAAAATAAATTTGCGAATAGACTGTTTATTTACATTTCATTTTATTTTTACGCGTTTTTCCGCCCTTTCATAACGGTCTATTCAGACGAAAAGTATTTTCGCTCTAATTGAATCCTACCTTATTACTCAAACAAAAATACGCCAGATATAAATTCAAAATTAAATAATATATATGTTTCTCGTAAATTAGGTTAGCAGTATACTTGATGTTTTTTACAATTATTTTTACATGTACCCTCGTTGCCCGTTTTTCGATAACACCGTCAGTGAGCGGTAATTATTTTGTAGTTTTCTTTTAGCTTGACCGATTTTAATGTAATTTCGTTATAATTTTAATGAATGAAATTTTAATATTCAATGAAATGTGATATTTTAGAAATCTTTTGACATATGGCGAGGATAGTTTGTCGATGACTTTCCTGGTGACTTGAAAATGAATGAAAACTTCATCACCCTATGGTGATAAAGTTTCCATTAATTTAAATGACTATTTATTTAAAGTTATTCTGATGTACGATATATACCTCGGCTCCCTCATGCAAATATTATCATGGACCTTCCGATGATCATCAGCTAACTAACGTATATATATACTAAAAAGGCAAGTAACTGTATTCACGTGTTCTATTTCATAAAGAGTAATATACTCCAAGGGTCATCGATATTATTGCCACTAAAGTGAAAATAGTTAAGATATTTTAACGCATAAAACCTATTACAAAAGTGCTTGTCTGCGTACTTCAAATTATCGTAATGAAACCTGCAATTAGTTTGAGGTTGAAATTTAAATCAAAGCTTCATCCCCACAGGTAATTGCGTCTTAAAATCTAATTCAATTGCTCCTTAGGCCTTAGGCATTTAATAGTTATTTCAAGTATCATTACGTTACAATGGACCTGCATTGTTAAGTATGTAATTGATAATTATTAAGCCGTCAGAGTATTCGTACATGGCATTGACACGAAACAACCAACTTATTGCTACCTCGACCTAACGACTATAAGAGCTTTACTATATTTAATATTGTTTAATATCACTAGCTTATCACTAAACTGACAGAATATATAATGTAGCGCCAATAACCCAATGTTTAAGGGTACGGACTATCGATCATGAAGTCGTGGGTTTGAATCCCGACGACCATTCGACTATTAAGCTTAGTTGGAATGGTAAAAGAAATTTACGCACATAAAAAAAATGTTTTCGGTTGCATTCATGTGTTTTAGTTATTTGTATATTTTGTATCCCCAGCAATGATAGCGGGTTAAACTAGATACAGAACGATACAATAATGCTTCGACTTACGAGTATATTGATAATTAAAAACACATTTGTTTTCAAGGCAGAATTAAGATGAAATTCAAACTGTCTACAATCCAACATAAAAAGAAGATAAGTTCCTTGTTCATAATTTCTAACGTTATGTATTTCTTTGAAATAAAACATAACAATCGTTATAAGTAGAAAAGTGCTTTGAGAAAATAATGAGGAAAACGAAAAGCAGCAATTTGATTCAACACGCAAAGCTGTACTCCATTATCTGACGTCTTATTAGGTACGACGTAGATTATTACAAGCAATATTATCTTATTTTCGAACAGGAAACTTTTCATGGTCTAAATATTTATTTTTCTATTCTATTAATATACTTTACTATAGCAAAATATGATTAAATGTTACGGACTGACAAGAACTAAGGAATAGATTGCGATCAATTTATTAAACAACTTCAAAAAAAAAGGCAATCAATTCGCAAAATATTAAGAATGTTTTGGTTTTGTTAAAAAAGTTAAAAGATTATCATTATTGAAAACAATATTGAACTTAATAAGGAGAAGGTTTTTTTTTAATTACCACAGCTTCTTCTAATTGCCAACCTACTCTTCATTAGGGTGGTATAAATGATTTAGAGTAACTCATGTGGTTGCTTGTTTGCCTATGGTCCATTTTATGTTCTTCTCCTTCTTCTTCTTTTTTATAGAAAAAGGGTACAAACGAGCAACTGGTCACTCGAATGAGCGATCACCGCCGCCCATGAACACCTATAGGAGGAAACGCAGATGCAGTTAGCTTGGTCCAGCTATTTCTTCCACTTCCGTCTGTGCGTGACCATAGTCTTCCAAGTTACTATGCCAACTTTTTTGCGTCACCACTGATTATCCTCAGATGACGTTAGTATATATGAATCGTATACATAGATCGAGATCTATTACCACTTACTACTTATTGTCCTAATTCCCCACAGTTAAACAGAAATATGATTTATTCAAGATTATTATTATACTAGTTATTGCTGACATCATCGCAAGTATTCGTTGTTTATCTTCTCTACTAATCTAACTAGTAACTTGATTCCGCGTGTACAAACTTGGAATAACAGGTGAAAATCAATCAAAAGTTGACTTCACAGACGTAACATTGAAATCACTAAACTTAAACTTCAGTATTTCAGAAATGAATTTGTCGACTAGCTGTACGAATTTCGTAGTGTCGATGTGGCTAATTGAAAAGTTTCATTCGATTCATTGTAACGACAAATGGAGTGAATGCTGCCTCGGAAGCTACGAATAGTAACAGCATTGAAAGTCTCGAACAGGAAACGAATTGCACTTGGAAAGATACAGAAATTTCTTTCCATTTAGTTGTAAAACAATTAAGTTTTATTCCGTTATTTTAATTCTTTTACCAACTCATATATTATTATTAATTACTGTATCACTTTAATTAGTAAAATGTATACGTAAATACAAAGTATGTATATGTAAAAAATGTAAGGTCTTCCCACAACTGTATATAAAAAAATTGTGTTAGCTTATTTCGACAAACTTTATCGATCAATTTATCACATATTTAAGGCAATAGTTTTTAATTTGAAGTGCCCATAGCCCAATGGTTTAGGATACGGATTATGGATTATCGATTATGAAGTCGTGGGTTCGAAACCCGCCGACTCGACTATTGTCGCTTCCTATATCCTAACACAATCGTTTAATCTTAGCTGGAATGGTTGAAAATAGTTTAATGGCGGAAATGCTAGAACAAATCCCCTGAACATAATAGAGTACCAGTGGCGGATTTACCTGCAGGCTGAGTAAGCTGGAGCCTAGGGCGGCAGATTTTAGGGGGCGGCAAATTTTCCCCAATTGTTTTTTTTGTTTTACAACAATTAAAAATAAATGAATACCTAAATGTTATTAGATTTCAGCATTTAACTTAATCTGGCAAAGTGAGGAATTTGACGTTTGTCAATCTGCTAATACTTTTTTATACTAAGTATTTGCGTAGGTAGTTTTTTGGAGTGCGGTGCGGGAACGAATGACATGATCTTCTGATATTTTAAGAACAAAGAA
>DWLR01004688.1:0-11778 GCA_018246295.1 Papilio alexanor hazarajatica | reverse complement strand
GTTCGATGGCTTTTTAAACCCCAATTGATTTGGCTGAAAACCATAAATAAAAGCATTGTTAGACAGAATTACTATGCCAATCTTTTCTTTTGTTGTTTGCAGAACTATGAGACCTGTTCGATGGCTTTTTAAACCCCAATTGATTTGGCTGAAAACCATAAATAAAAGCATTGTTAGACAGAATTACTATGCAATCTCTATAACTCGAACCTTGTTAAGTCAAAATCCTCAGTAAGTCAAAAAAAAATGTTATTTCCCTATGAAGTATTGATAATTCATATTTATACTCTAACTCGAATTTCAAAAAGGAGACTCCATAAATCGTAGTTAGTAAAATACAATGACATCTACTTAAAATTCCCCAAAATAATAGCACTAAAATCCAAAATGAATGTTCGAGATAGGTTCGGACTTTAAATTAAACTTTCTAAGTAACACAGCTGTGAATCTTATGTTGTAATGTGCAATCAACACGCTATGATCTTATATTGAAAGATGTGATGATATTGAGGATCATATATTTGGTTCATTGTTTGAGTTTGAAAAAATAAACTGCAAATTGTTTAAATCTAAAGATAACTGATTTTTTTTAGTGTACAGTTTACTTCAGTAATATGTAATTTGTTTTAATATGTAAAAATATATAAACATACTATAAAACTTAAGTTGAAGTTATTCAAATTTGACTTTACAAATCGATCTTCGAAATTTCAGCAGTTAAATTATATGTATCTCGAAGTTCTTGTTAAGTCGAAAACTTGTTAACTCGTTTTTTTTGCATTTACCTTGACATTCCAGATTATGGAGATTCCACTGTATATTACACATTAATATATAACTTAAAATAGTCATTAGGTCAAATTAATAGTTAAAACGATATTTACTTTACTTTCTTTAGGTGGAGGCTCATCTGGAGGTGGTGATACTGATTCATCAACTGCTTTCCTTTTAATTGTTATTTTATTACCGGACCCTGCATACATTACGGAATAAACCGATGAGCCGTTTGACATAGGTCTTGAACTAGAGGAATCTTTACTAGACGGTGTTGCTTCTGTACAACTTGATGTAGACGCTCCTTGTGTTTGAGTAGATGTAGAATTAGTATAAACACAAGGTAATATACTATATTCTGATTTTGATAAACCAGCCCCGCTTTCGTAATCGTCACTGAAACCGGCACCTTCCTGTATTAAATCAATTAAGCCAGAACTTGCTACTGTTCCACCATTTACCCCTGTACAAATTTCTTCTTCTTCTAATAAAATTCTATACACATCTGTACTCATGAAATATTCACATAATTTTTTATAACACTGTAAAAGTATACGTAATTGTAAATTTTCCGAATAGTTTTCATAGTCTTTACACCAATTGCATGATGGTTTTAACTTCTTTTTACCGCCTTTGCAATTTTTACACACATGGTGTTGGCAACTAGAGTTCTTCGGAGTGCAGGGTTCTACAAGAAGGTTACCACAAACTGTGCAAGACAATGACTGACGTAAATAAGGGACCAAACGAAATAAATCAATCCAAGAACTTTTGTCAGCAGCATCCGCTAAAATTATCAGCCGGCAAGTAGATACATATAAGCTCCCAGCGTTCATTTTAATTAAACAGGCAGTTTTTTGAACATTTTTAAAGATAAATTATTTGCACTGTAAGTAATATCATCACATTAGTAAAAAGCCGCAAACGCTACTTCAAAGGTGTCAAATAAATTAAATTGTCGCTGTCACTTAGTTGACATAAAATTTGTATTCTAGTGGCAACATCGGTAAAGATTATATAAAAGTTAATTAATGAAATGGATCTAAAACTTTAAACTTTTGATTTAACAGGTAATTTTAAATGATTTCCGTTTATTTCTTAATGACTGAATACGAAAACCATAAAATACATACACATACAGAGAACTATAATTTACATATCACACTAAATTTTTACCCAGCTGACTGTTTTTCGCAGTTTTTATGTACGAATGTGTTTGAATGTTTGTTTGTATATGTGTGTATGTATGTCCGGTCCATTGTAACCTACTGGAGCTTAAGACAGGACAGATTTTGAAAAATGAAGTGTCATTCGAGTCATGTTCTTCCCCGAAGTGTCATAGGGGTACAGTCAATCGGGTTTACTGATTTTTTTAAATAACTACTACTTAAGTATGTGCTGTCAATATCCTTTTATAAAATAATCAGCATAAACAGCCAAAGGATTTCTATTTTTGTCGAAGGCCTAAGAAAGATAACTAAATGTTCGCCTGATTGTAAGTAATCTAGGATTTAGCAATTTAAATCTGAGCAGTATAGCGTCAGATAGTACAACGTCTTTTAACACGAAATTTAATAATCCTTGCTACTGCCTGGCAGAAGAAAAAAATCGCCGCATTATACAAGGAACTAATAACTTACTTCGATAGATATACCTATATTGAATTTTTGAAAGTCTCATCCCAGCATCAAAAACAAAACTGTCGGTGCTAACCGCTAGGCTATAGGGTTGTATTTATAATACCTTTGAATGTACAAAATACAATAAAAACCAACATAAAAAAGGTTCCAGAAATTTGGTAAAAAAATACCCAATCTCTGGAGGACATATTTGTCTTAGTATTGGGTAAACTGAATGTACCGATTCGAATTGAATAATAATTATTATTCAATTAGAAAACTGAAATGTCACGAAGCAGCATTCTATATAATATTGTACTCTATTCTATTTTTTTTTCTATTATTAACGTACAATATTAAGAATTGCACGAAAAATTAGTTATGTATTAAGTTAAAAATGTAAGAAATTAAATAAAACTAGTAACTGTTCCTCATTACCGTCACCACAAAGCAGCTGCATAATCACCCAATTACGATGATGACCTTATCTCAATTATTGACGAGCATTATTGACTCGTCCACACAAAGAAACGCATTACTTATCATTCATTGAATTCGTTAACGTCTCAAGAGCAAACATAATCAAGCGACCAATCGGAGCATTCAGATATCGCGCCTATCTACGAAAATAATAGATATTCGGCTGCAGTCATTGTTTCTGAATACTTATTGTTTCGATAGGAGCTAAACGCTCCGTGTTAGCAGGATTGATAAGAGATTACCGCGACGACAGTATCGTTTGATCCTCTGAGTAATAAAGATCTCGTTGCGGAGGAATACAACAGAACTACAGTTAACTAATTGAATCAATTCAACGAGTGCCGTCCGCCGGTGACTGTGGTCCCGGAGCAAGTCGACGTGATTGCCCTGTGCTTGACCATTCCAGAGTGCCATTTTGTGTCTAAAGTGATCATGTGTATCTTAGTGTGATATTAATATGTGATATCGGTTTAACACAAAAAAAAAATGAAAAACAAAATGATGAGGTAAAATACAATTTATTACTTTCTTTCTCTTAGTCTTAATTTGTTAATAAACAAAATGAAATTAAAGTTGTCAATGAACAAATGTAAATTTTCCTTTAATTCCGGAGTCAATTGTTATTTCCATGCAATAAAATAGTTTCTTGTTAGTAGGGAATAAATTACTTTTTAACAATTTTGTTCCTCATCACTAACGACCCCGCAAACCACAAATTTTAAAATCGATCAATAGTGGCGCAATCGAAATGAAATTAGGACGTTAATATATTGAAAATAACATTGCGTTATTAGTTAAAAATGATCGTTAATTTTTATAAGACTAAAAGTACGTTTTTTAAATTGATTAAAAAAGTTTTTATTTTATTTTCCATGCCATATTATGCCATGACTAAGATTTTAAATCTTAACTCTTTAAGAAGTTGATATTAAATCAATTAAAAATTTGATTCGAACAGACGAACATTGGAGCAAGGTATAAAATAACGATTTAATATATCTACATAATCCTCATAAGCGATGATTTATAAACTTAACAATAATGTAAGAGTAACTTACATGAAAAGTTTCCGTGTTAATGACGTATGTACAAAGACAGCTCTCTGTTTAGAAATCCCTACATTCTTTCACATATATTTCCATCTCGATACTGGCACATCTCTCTTGCTTCTTTCACATTTATACATATCCATCATGTACTTTAATTTTTTAGACATGAACAATAGTCTGCTTTACGCCAAATATATGGTCTCAAATATATGACTACGCCTAACGCTGAACCTAAATTTTAAATATAGATAGTATTGGATACGTAATATTCACCTGTAATGTACATCATTAGTGGAAGGTGGTCGTAAATCAAACCACATTGAATTTTTTTTCCTATTTCATAAAAATATTTATGAATAATTTTGCTTTTAACAATATTACGATAACAACGTCACGATTTCAGTTCAAAGAAAAATAATGAATCAAGTTTATCTAATCGACAATTTCGTACATGACACACGTAATTTTTAAACACACGTGAGTCAAAATTAACTGAGTACATAAATAATCAACATCTTAACTACGTTTGATTTGATAGATATTGAAAGTTTTAATAATTTTTCTGGGTTCCCCATTGAACAATAGAAAATTTTACGCAAAGCGTTGCATTTTTCTTGAATTGTTGTAATTGACAGCTTATAATTTCTTTTGCCGCTATCACGCCATAGCCAAGCACTACGATCATTGGTTAATTGTTTATTTTGAGAGGTTAAATCCGGCAATGGACATTGGAGTTGACGATCACGTCACAGGATGGCCTATAGCAGAGTCCTGGATATCTTAAAAAGTATTACATACTGTGCCGACGCTCCGAAAGTGGGAAAAGGGCAGGAGGATAATGGTGACATAAGCCATATTTTATTTGAAGTACTTTTATTAAGATCGCATAATTTACCACGTTCTAAATATTGATATAAATCCTACTAACTTGACGGTGTAGATCAGCTATTATTCCTATATTTTTGTGCTTTAGACAGCGAGTGCATCATGCCCGCACTCGCTATATACCGTTGATTAAGTTAATTGATAATGAGGAAATTTAAATTGCAAAACTTAAATCTCTGATAATAGTTGATGTAAGTCGAAAAGTCGGCGAGTGACACACAGCAATGTAGCTCTAACGGGATTACCATAACATTTTATACATTACAAAAATAACAGGTGGATCAATTTATATCTTATATTCATAAATATTCTGCGCTATCAATATCAGGCAATTCATCATCAGATTTAAGTTTTGAAAACGTTACGAAAGGATGAGTTTAGAATATTGTTTTTCTAACATTAGCAAACAAAAGATTTCGACGGAATGTCATCGAATCGTCTAATCGATATAATATTTTCTTATGGTTATTATTGCGAGGGGCGTGGGCGAACGATAAAGATAAATCAGACAATTGGGGTCGCCACGCTCGCCGCGCAGGAGTGTCCCTCACAATATGTGCAGCTTCCGTTGTATGGATCATTGAAGTCATCACATCCCGCTGCCTAAATTTTACTTAAGGATTTAAAAATCAAAACAGTACCTGCGCAGACACAAACTTATCTTTATATAGAAAATTAGATACAACAATTAGAACAATTAGATAGTAATATTTATGAAGAATTAAACAATTACATATTAAAAATAAAACTAATAGATAATTCTCGTAATCTAATTAGCCATTTTACATTTCTTTTAACAGATGTAGGTTTGTGAAGTGCCAGTAAATATTCGACGTGGAGCTATTTAACATTTATACAGCCGATTCCGCGAACTCCATCCACATGTCGATGTCAACGCGAAGTTGGTCAATTAAAAGAAATTAATTTGACCTTTCGACAATTAAGACGGCGGCTGTAAGACCCTCACCAATTGTGAACGGTAGTATGAACCTACACTTGCGAATCGCAATACAAGAACCATACTATGTAAAATCCCATATTCATGTTGAATGCCTTGCAAATACGAATTAAATTAAGTCGAAATAAAAATAATAATTAGATTAATTTAATTCATAATCTACATACTCTTTTAACGTTTTTTAACTAAACAAAACCGACTTCAGATTTGTATAATTCTTTCCTTTTTTAGGAATAAGAAATAAAGAAAAGCTTCATTTACAATATGGGTTGTTGACAATAAGAATTATTTACACATGATATATCGATTATCAAAATTAATATATGCGGCATAAATTACAAAAAAATGAGTTAGACAAATAAGTATAACGAACGCGTGCAAAGCCGCGGTTAACACCTAGTTTTATTTATAAGTCGTTCATAGCCACGCTACGTCTTATTACAGGTCAATTTAATGTAAACAGGGCTTGTCTTAAGTCTACCAATATGTAAACTTCTGGTATATCTTCGGAACCCAAGATTCAATAACGTTCAAATTTTAATATGACCCACATGCGAGTGTTCCCTTTCCAACAAATGTTTTTTTTTAAATCAGTGCATAAATGACGAAGGCAACAAACATAAAAACATACAACCGAATAATCGAATTGCGAACCTCCTCTTTTTTAAATCGGTTAAGAACAGGTAGTTAGTATTGGCAACTAAAATAAAATATCACTGCTATTTTATGTAAATATTAATTTACTTGAATAAAAATTAACATTATTTTAATTTTAACTTAAAAATGTTATTCAGACATATATACATAAAAATATAATGTGAAATACCTTTGTAATGAAACAAATTTCTTATTAATAAAAATAACAAAGATTATAAAAATTTTACTTTTTTATTTATTATTTTAAGTTTGTAAAATTACAAAAAAGTACAAAGTAAATTTTACTATAGTTTGTCATTTTAACTGCAATCTTAACCTTGATCGTTTTATCAAATTCTACGCTGTTTTAAGATATGTTTTATATCTTAGTATATCTGTGTCATGGCCAATTACAGTATGTCATTAGGCATCACACATTTAAGGTCAATACGCCCTGTTAATTAAATTAAACAAAAACTAAGTAATTGCAAAGAGAAAACTGTATCATCCTCAGTTCATGTCCAAACATTTCCTTTTTAAAAATGTGAAACTTGAAAGCGATTACGTCAATATCTAATGTATGAATGATACGCCTTTATTCTAAAAAAGGCAAAGAGTTAAAAAGTTAAAAGTGTAAAATTCTATACAAACTTTGATTTGTACAGACGAAACGAAATCAAATGGTCAAAATGGTTGATTAGGATACTCTGTAAATCATTATCATTTATTCGATCAATATAACTATGCTTTCAGAAATAAAATCAAAATACATAATGAATTCGATTGTGTACATAAAACCCGACATCGTCTGTGCCTAATTATGTACATAACAAAATGAATGACAGGAGGTAGAGGCTATACCTATCGCGATGCACAAGTAATAACCGTACGGGCGGCGGGCGGACAAGCGCATCACATCACATCACATCGCCACTCATTACGCAGCTCGACAACATTATTTATTGTATTACTTTAAACCTACTAATTTGATAATAATTTAACCTCAATTATCTTCATTATCTGTGCTGACAGTACATTAAGAATAACACGTTTTACAATGTCACCTTGCGACGCGGTTAAATTATAGGTGCGGCAAATTCTAGGGTTTTCAGGAAACATTTTCACAGTGGTTTGTCATATGCATTACACGTTATTATTTTCGCGATTCTCCGTACTATGTTTAACTATAGTTTACAGAAATAGCAAGTTGAATAAATAACATACATATTATAAAAACTCACTTCAACGAACCAAATGTACGTAAGCATAGAAAAGCAGAGCAGCTATGATTTCAATACTAAACTTGTAGACTTGAATACTTTTAATTTCGACTTTTTAAATATAAATAATCAATCTAGTCTGTGCGCTTTGCCAAGAGGTTAATAAATATTTTCTATGTCAATTCTTCGTATGAAGATAAATGACTTAGATGCTAACAGCTTGATATCAATCATAACATAATATAATTAAAAATATAATCAATTTTAGACACAATTTGTGGGGAAATGGAAATAAGCTATAAAAAATAATTAAACACTAAACGCGAATTCACAAAACAGCGGCGATAGCTCACTGACTACCCAAACTGTCGGTCTAGTTTTCAATTCCAAGAATAAGCTTGTACTGTTTTGACTTAGTAAAACTCAGTTAAAAAAATTAAAATTTTAATGAGATATTTGGTTACACTAATATTGAGGGCCTAATAAGTTCAAAAAATAGTGGATTAAATAGGATTTTTCTTTGTATCTCAAGTTTGTTTTCATATGATCTTAATTTGATTTTCTGCCACATGATAGTTTTTATAAATAAGTACTTGGGATGTATAAAATATAACTGCTATTTTGATCTCTTCCATTAAATAATAAAACCTTAAACACTAAACAATGTAAACAGCAATTTATCAAATTTTATCGCACAGGTACACTGTGCGGTACAAGGTTTTCGTAATACGTATGTATATACCTAGATATGGAAAATTGAAATCCATCCGTGACTTAAGCAACAAATTCCACTTACGATATCTACATCTACATTTTGTAGTATTCCGCAACTATCGATATTACTTTGGACACGTGGGTTATCCCGAGGATAATTTGGAGGTCTGATTCGAATGTAAAATCTTGTAGAATGTCGGTAACTACAGAAATAAATAGATAGATGTGTCAATACTCTTTTCACCCTGGATGTTAGATAAAAAGTGTGAAGATACGTGCTTAATACTCTTTACAGGTTAACTCTTGCAAGTTATTTTATTGAAGCTATCTGTCAAAAACTCGATACCTTTGAGACATGTAAACAAAACAATAGCCTAAATAAGTTTTTTGTATGTGATATTTTATATTCTTGTGGTTTCACTCATAGGGTCCCATTAAGTTTAGAAATGTTGCAATATTTGTTTTATCCTCGCTTTGATGCAGTGATTAGTAAGATTGTCTCTCAAAGGTGCAGTCAGCAGCAATATCTTTTTGTTTATGTTAGTGTAAAGTGTATAGTATGTTATTATGTTTGTTTCACGATATCGAAGTAGGAAGACTTAATACAAGAAACTACTGATAATTATAAATATGATTCATGATAATTAAATGACCTCTATTAGTCTGATAATTGAGGAAAGTTAATATTGCATTTTATACAATAAGGATAGTGTTGCCGCTATAAAGAGGTCCAAATATAACCTTTCAAATCGATCTATCATGCGTTATTTCAATAGTCAATCCCTTCTTAATCATGTCACTTTTCACGCAAACTATCCATCTTTTCTTAGGTCTACTCAAATATATATCTATATCAACATATCTCTCGACATTAATATCTTGAATATTTCTATACCTTTTGCTCCTTAAAAAGTGAAATTAAAAAAAGTACGTACTATCACATCCACATTTCCTGGGACTGATATACAATGTAAGAGAATTAATACCTAAAATGAGAGGCTTCGCGAGACATACATACGAATTCTGGGGTTAATTTAAGACTATTTAACCGTATTTTTTAACAATTTACTATTCAGAGATTTTTTTACAAGAAGGTGGCAAACGATCAAGTGTCACCTAAGTGATTGTTACCCATAGGCATCTGCAACACTTGCGAGTTGCAAATGCGTCGTCTACCTTTAATAAATAGATGAGGGTATATACAGAAAAATGGACATTTCCTTATCATATCCATCTCCCTCTCCATGAAATCCCCTTTCCCTACCTAGTAAGGAACTACAGGACTAAAATTAGGCCTCCGGCGCCTCACTCTTCAGACGAGACGCAGAAAACTTCTACATCACGCCTGTTTTTTGTGAGGTCGTGGTATTTAATCGGCCGAGCGGGCTGTCGTACAACAGTTGTTGTTGTTGTTGTGGGCACTACCACAGTTCAAAGACTGATATTCTATTTAGTCATTAGTATTTGCTATTTTGTATTAGCATCATTGCTCTTTAAGGAGAACAATTATTTCTATTCATCCATATTAATGAAAAACATTTTGTTGTTAATGTTCATGTTTGCCTAGAAGATAACATATACTTGGAAGACCAAAGGTCTCACGATAACCTAACTCACAAGAAAATGAATGCTTTAAATACATTCGATTCAAACCAAAGACCTCCGAAGGAGACTTGATATTTAAATAATATTTAAGTATACTCGTAAACATTGTGAAAAGAATTAATTAGTTCTTTTCATAACAAGACAATAACATAATTATGTTCATTGCTAATTATTTGATAAATAACTTTCCAAAATAAGACATATGCGTTAGTCGGATTATTTGATGGATACAAAATTATGATAATTTGATCTCTTATCGCTTTTTTATTCTTTGGTGGTGAACATTTTGTCTCCATCTGGTTGGGTCCAATTGGTTAGGTATACAAAATTAAAATTATACGTTTTAAAACAAATTAAAACCATAATATAAACGATAAAGTAACAAATTTAAATAATATGTAAATACATAAATAAATAAATCTCAACAAGACGGGATTCCCTCGGCAGGGGAGGCCAGACGGCCGAAGGTTGACGTATGCTTTATAGTCTAGTCCAAAGATGTACACGATGAAATAACTCTACACGGTGTTGGTGGTACTATGAAATTACTAATAATAATTATCATGTTTTATGAATCTATACTTGTCACTGGTAATCAGTACTTAGATTTAATATAATTAGAAACGTATCTTATCTATCCTTTATATTAAGCTACTGCACTGTACTGTACAGATCTATGTATTTATACTAACCATTTGTAGTATGTAAAGGAACAAGAAATGAATCAAATTTAATTCAGCTTCTTGTAATTTTATATTTTAACTTTTAATATGCATTTATCTTTCATAATATGAATCCTATGGGTCCAATTAATAAAGCTATAATAAGTCATGTATGTGCGTGAAGTATTACCGATGCGTCAGAACTCTACGTGAATGTTGCCTATAATTTCCTTTTGGGTTATTAGTTTGATGTAATATTTAAACAGCCATTCATTCCTTTCGAATAATGACTTGTAGTTACATAATTATAGAAAACATCTCGAATTTAAATATCGCATTAAATTAAAGTTTATATTATGTTTTCTAGCACACAGATCATCTGTTTGGCGTTCGCACTATCAATGAGCGTGTCGTGCAAAGAGTTAACGGACCTCGAGGTGCTGGCCTCGGCGCCCACGCGGTGCACGTACGAACACGCGTACGAGATGCTCGGCGCGCACTGCGGCGGCCTGCGCCTCACCAAGATACCCTCGCTCAGAGGCGGCATTGAGGTATGCTGATTTCATCACCATCATCAGGGATCATCAAATCTCTGGGACATAAATTATACCAATCATAAATCACATACTATTCTGGTAGAACGAGTGCTAACAAAAATTAGTTTCAGTTGTCATAAATAACAATGTTCTGTGTCTGATCCTCTTCTAAAGTTAAATAATGGCTAGACTTTAACCGCTTAATGTAGCGTAGTTTATATGGTGACCCTATTTAATTATAATATGACGAAGTTGGAGAAATTTTGTATGCAACAGCAATAGATAATTTTAAAAACTAATAAAACCAATTGACTGTATACCACCATGACAATCCGATTAAGAATACGAATCACACCTTACACTTCAAAGTCGGTAAAGCCGTGTAGGCTACAGTTCTTTTTTTTTTGTGACTGATTTGCCACTGTTTGCCTTGAGGAGGCATTTACTGTTACGCCGGGCTTGAGGCGGCAGAGCACTGAAGGCGCCTAGCCTAAGCCTCGTTAAGAGTAACTAAACTCGAGGGCTCCCTCGGGAGCCTCGGCTCGGGCCGTTACTATATTATTATCACCGGATTGGGAGGTCGCCGAGCTCTTAGATCGCTTCGGCGGACGCTCCATGGAGTGACTGGGCACAAGGGCCC
>DWLR01004687.1:0-11779 GCA_018246295.1 Papilio alexanor hazarajatica | reverse complement strand
ACTTTGAGAACTATGTCGTCTACTTTGGTTCTCCGTCGAATTTCTTCGTTCCGGATTTTATCCCTTAGAGAAACACCGAGCATAGCTCTCTCCACCCACTAGCCTTCATCCGATTTAATGTTAACTAATTATAGAGGATTTAGCTTAGAATCATTGAGATTTAATTAAATTTAAAATGAAAAGTTGAAGTACTTATTAAATCATAATCAATAAAAAAAACTATATTACCATGAATATGGCTTATGCAGTTTCCGTCTATTCGTTGATTTAAAAATCAAGTGTATTTCACATAAGCATATTTCAAGTGATAATATGAAGTAATTTTTACGGATTAGATATTGGACATAAATGTTATTAATTTTTAAATACACAGTATTTAGAATTTAGATATAAAGTTATCTTCTTTTTAATCCTTGACGTATAGATAGATAAAATAACTTAAGAAAGTAATAAATAAGAAGGCTGCAAAACCATATCAAGAAGATGACAAGTACCTACATGGTCAGAAAGTCGAAGTTATATTGGGCCAAGTCGTACTAAAAAGAGATAAGGCTTTCTTTTGTCTACTATAAATAATACAATATAAGTTTATAACACTCTTAATAACTTAGGATTTGGTTATTTTTCTTGTTAGCAAAATATTTGAGCAAAAATACTTCATATTATATTTACAATATCTGTAAATAGTATATATAATAAAATTGCTCAGTCGTGTTATTGATAAATTTTTAAAACTCCTTAAAGTATTTTGATGTGGGTTTTGTTATCGTTAAGGTAATTTCTTCATAAAAGTATTTACAACATAATAACGTTGTTACATAATACATATTTAAGGATTTACATAATATGCCTTTCCGCCAACCCGCCTGCCAAGCGTGGCGATTATGGCACATTTTCCCCAGTGGTGCGATTAATAGGGGTGGAGGGGGCTATGTCCAGCAGTGGACGATCATAGGCTGAAATGGATGGATGGATTGAAATGCTTTTGAAGAAGATGACATATACAGGTCAACTGGTCATGTAATTACGACTCTATATCTGTTATGTTTTCTTTAGCTTGCTGGCAATTCTTCAACCCATCTCCAAGGCAGACGCCAAGGCTCCCCTAAACAAGAGTTAAAAGTGTAATTAAGTAGTAATAAATTGAAGAACCTATACTATTATCTTAGCCCATTAAATACTTTACGGATTTTATTCAAAATAAAGCATAAACTAGTCATCTCGGTTGCTGTATGTATAATGAAGTTATCATTCAATTCATTAAGACAATACTTGGTTAATTACCCATTTATTAATTAAGTGTATCATTAAATAATTTGTTAATCAGTAACTTATTAGTGAAGTGAATGATGAGTGAATTAATAAATTTGTCATACAAGTAACACAAATTTTGGTACAATTTTGTTATTTTAGTGTTTTCAAGAAATAGGATAGCAAGACCAAATCGTAAGGAAGATTGTTTAATTCACCGCCAAATACGAGAGAGAAATATGAGATCGTAGATTTAAAATAATAGAATACTTTGATTTGACACGTCTTAGATTATAATAGTCATTGTCATTAAAATAAAAAAATATTTTATACGTATATTATATAAACAATGATGACGGCAATCAATATATTTTATTTCATTTGTGTAATGAATGAGTTCATCATTTGGTCCATTGTGTGGTCCAAATACTCCCTTCAGCTGCATACACGTATATAAGAATAAATTAAAAAAAGTTTTTTTTTTTAATCTAGTCTAGTTGTCTATCTATCTAAAACAAAACATCTTTATGCAAATTAACAATAAACCAATGTAAGCGAAGAAGGCTAAGAAGTAAATGTATATTATCAACACGTAGCAACGTCCGTTTTGGATTAAGTCACCAGAGTCTAGAAACGTTAAGTGCTGAGGCTCGTTGGTGACAACAATCGCCGAACTGTTGCCGGAACAGACGTACGCGAATCACGCGCCGCCTCGCATTTCTATCGAATATACATTAATTCGATATTTAAAATTATGCAGATAAATATTATGGGTGTTATTTAATAAAAATAAAATTTTAAATTCGTAAATAAAAAATATAACAAAATCACTAATTAATAGTGATGATATTTGTGAATAAATAGTGTCGATTGAAGGTGAGTATTTTAATTTTTAAGTCGAAAATATACAGCTTAAATTTTATGGTAGATATAAAATACAATTAATGTTATAAATTGAATTCTTTATTATTTTTTGTGAATCATGAAATTAAGCATATTTATTATTTAAATTCAATTATTTAGAACTGTAAACAATTTTTTTTATTTAGATTTAATTAAATTAAATGCAAAAAATAAATGAAGTGTAATTTTTACGAAACAATTTAATATGTAAGACAAGAAGATTGATAACGAAAAACGAACAAATGATAATGTAAGAAATATTTGCTTATTTTCTTTTCTACTCTGAAAATAATTTTTATTGTTCTTAACTGAACAAAATCGACTTTAAATTTGAAAAGAAATAGAACAAAGCTCAATTATCGGTTGACTAAATATCGGTTGCCATGGTAATGTTGACAATATTAATTTTTTGACATATTTTTTACTCTCTAAATTAATATGCGAAGGATCGCACGCACCATCTTGTTTTAGTCAAAATCATTTAATAAGTCTTCATCCTACATAATAGTTTAGTATATAAAATTTTGTTCAAATTGGAATTCAAACCCTCGACACTACATTTAACACAGTATTGTAACCACTAAACTATACTAGACGAGATAATAAAATCATAGCGTTCTTAAAATAACAGTATTCATTTTTAAAGTAATTTTTATCAACGTTTCGAACTGGCCAGTATTCCAGACATAGTACTAATACGACGTCTTAGCTTCTGGCCTATTAAGGATTAGAAAGTATTTTAAAATGTGCTTACATAAAAACTTAGCAACTTGTAAAGCAGACTGACGACTATTAATCTACTTTACAAGTTTTATAGATGTGTTTGATTTGATATTACGATTGTAGCAAGGAGTTTTAAATCGACAAAAACATTCCTTCACATTTGACATAACATTGACACTAGAAATTAACAATGTAGATGATTAATTGCGAAAAGTTTTAAACTGTATTTGAGAAGACATAAGAGTTTAATTTTTTTTTAATTATTTCATCATCATCGTTGTCTTTATTATAGTGGCTAAAAATATTTTAGCTACTTAATTTTAATTATTTGATAGGTAGGAATCGCTAGCAATAGCCAGTCTATGAGTCGCCTGAGGACATTTCATATTAGGAAACGACGAGACGTGCAGTGTGTTAATCTGATGTGATCTAATTGTAACAATATCTATGTACAGCGACCTTTGCATACGAAGGTAAACTATTGTCGATTTTACATACACAAGAGGACTGCCGTTCATTGTATAGTGTTTCCTATACAATACAACCTTTTAGAAGATATCAGGAAGAACGCTAATGAATACACGAATGTTATTAGACACTACGCGTATCTATATTATGTCTATTGTGTAATAATTGATGTGTATATCCCACTACCACCCATGGGTCTACCGACTGGGCAATACATGCCGAAGAGTGGCTTGAATCCCTACATTATGTCCGTCACTCCTGTGTAAGGAATCTCTATCATGGGAATGTATAATGTTTAATCGGTCATGATCTTTGCTGGCTTTTCTGCTGTGTACCGAACTCAGAGAACTGCTGTACGGATAAGACGGTAGGAACGGAAAATTACAATCACCTTACAGTAAACGAGCAGGCAGTAGTGAGATACTTTTGATTTGCGTATCAGTTATGTTATGGTATGGTATGTGTATACCATCATTCTGCAAAATCGGTTCAGCTGTTTAGTCTGTAAGTGATCGTATACTTACAAACATACATACATAAGAGCGAAAGACACAACCCACTTCCTGATTCAATCGCTTAAAAAATTATATTACAAACATCCTGCAAGTAACAAAAAATACAATGCAGTTCGAGTGCATTTTATAATTCATTCTTAATTTCCTGTATGATGTTTGACATTTCACGAATCGTTTTAATTTTAGATTGTCGTATTGTAAAAAAGTTACTCGTATAGACAGCTTCGTAAGTGCAAATTAATAGTTGATGCATATAATGCACACTTTTCGTACCCGTTCTCTTGAACCCCGGTGATATTTGCATCTAAACTAAGATCAAGATAATTGATTTTGTGAATTTGGCAACTATGTCGCGATCTTATGCGATCTCAATGCCATCTAGAGACTCCCAATGCACAACAACATTAAAAATATATTATTATTATTCAGTTCTGAGTGATGGCCTTGAAATCTAAGACAAGAGTGTCCACTGCTTACATGATGACAAAGCAACGAATTTAGGTGAGGTAGGTATCGAAATTTCAGATTATAATATTAAATTTGTCGATTCGACAGCAGACTGGTTCGGATTTTATTTTTATTTTTAAGCACGGAGGTATAAATTCAGAAATAACTTTATTCTTTTTTTGCAGGTGTCTGTAATTAGATTCAGATGTTATGAATCTTTTAAACAGAGTTTAGATTTCTCAGAAGATTAAAACCTGTAGATTGTTACATTGTTTATTACCAGAACAACAAAAAAACTAATGTTTTAGAAACGTAACAATATAAATACCGGTATCGCAAATTGATATAACTCTCATGTGTTTTACATTTTAATATTTAAAGCTCTAAGTTAAAATAAACCCACTATTTATTAATTGCCGGAATTAGATAGATGGATATTTCTGTCTCCATCTGCCCGTTATCCATTTTTTAACGTACTTAAAAGGTAATAATAGTTTTCGTTTAAACGTATAACAATGAACTAGAAGGAGGTTTTGACCCCACGACACGCAGTGCGACGTCTATAAAACTTATCAAATATTTTATTCCAATTTTAGTTTTTTTTTAGGTTGAAAGCTTTCTTCTTTTGAGGTTGATAGCTTATTACTATACTTTTAATTACATAAAAAGGACTTTTTCGAGCGACCACATCGCCACTTAATTATTACAAGCTTTTACAGATTTCATTTAGTAAAACATAAAATGTCTAATTTATACTTAGCGCATATTTTCATTTGGAATATAGTACCCTCGATTATTATTTTTTTTGCGATTGTCTGTCTGAATGAAATGCGTAAGAGCGTATCAAATTATTTATTTCAAAGAAGTTGTTTGGATGATTGTGTTACATTAATTCGCAAGAATAACAACTATCGTATAGTGGATCGTAATATCGTAAAGTAATTATATATTTGCGGAACCAGGGGAGGGTCTAAGAGGCTTTGCCTCCAAGTCATCATAATTCAATATAAGCGATAACCTGAAGATAACGTAGTAGTCAAAAATCGTTGAACAACTCACGTAGATCATAGAAGATTAATTATAAAAGATATTTTGTATACGATTCATGAGGTTATTAAATTGAGTTGTATAATTTTTCATCTAGTCGTATTAAATTAATTTTTATAAAAATATAATGGAAAGACTTTTTGTTTGCACACACAGCTAAGAACTTTGAATAGCAATTAAGCGGAGGATAATAATACAAACAGGTTAATCAATAAATGAATATAAAACGGGATTACTAACGTACCACCAAACAGGATTCTCTGAGTAGGTTTTACTGGTTTTGTTTGCAAGCTTTAAACTTTCACGCGGTTTATGCTAATACATCACGCTAAATAGTAAGACACGAGAACAACGTTATGTCACACACAACAAGGCTTTGAATCGTCTATGTGTATATGTAACGTCTATATAAGTAACGGAATCTTTAAATATTTTATACTTAAAACTAGTTGATATTTTACCGACTGCAATACAACACTATGTACCAATAATAAAAAAAAATGCAGACTATTGAGATCACATATCGATGTCAATACAGTTCGTAAGTATGTCCTAGTGTACAAATAAAATAAAATCACGATAAAAATAGAGCAATTGTTTTAGATTTTTGCATTTCATGATTAAGAAAAACGCCATCTAGTTACAATAAAAAAACTATTATGTATTGAGAACTACAATTTTTTTTTGTTTCTGATCGAAAATTACTTACAATTTCGTTATTAGACATTTCTTTTAAAGAATGAAACGTCTTGACCTAAGACGTGCTTACAATGGTTTTTGATAGTCAACTTGAACCTTGAGATTCCAAGATAATCGGCGGTATTTGGATATTTGCATGAATAAAGGTTGTATAACACAGCCTTCTCGCGATCTGTGACGGGTAACGCTATACGTTCGCCATTCACCGTTTTTATATTGACCGCAATGTAATTATTATAATATAATTAATACAAATGTAAAAAAACTAAGAGGTATATATATATATATATATATATATATATATATACAGTTTCTATTCTAAATGTATGAAATACATATGCTTCTAATACGCTATACAGCACTTCACTATTGTGTGTTTCGGCTTTATATTTAAGTCATCACTCTTTCTGACTGATTCACTCTTGTGAAAAGGCGTGGTGGATGTATTGAAGAAAACCGTGTTTCTTCACCGCGATCTCTATTCTGTTACTTCTAAGCACCATAAAGTGGAAGTATTTCCCCGGTCAAAGCGACGTAGACGTGCGGCCGCAAAATCGGTTAAACCGATTGAAGATAGCTTGTGTACTACCCAAAGAGTCGAGGAATCCTGTTTGATCACTACTATGGACGTAAACAACTTCGTCCCTCAATATCAGGCATCATAAAAAAAACATCAAAGCTTATTACTTACGAAATAAATTAAAAGTACATTTATCAAACCAAAATAACAATTCGAGGATAATACAACGATAGATCGTACAATAATTGTTGGTAATATAATTTTGTGTTATTACTCCATTACACAGTTTATGCTTGCGACGACGCGATCGCAAACCGTTCGAATAAATGACCGTTGACAGCTAAATTGTTACGCCATTTGTGCTTGCTTAATGTAAGTGAATATTGTGTTGATATTTTTTTGTACAATTTGAAGTTTTCCTCGTAGATACCAAATATGTTTTTAACAAAAAAAGAGGACGTTCATAATTCGTTTGTTTTTATGTTTGTTACCTCAGCACTTTGTCGATTATGAACAGATTTCAAATTCTTTTTCGTTTTAAAGGAGAGATTCGCAAGTGGGTCCCATTTAATTTTGAAAGTCATCAAAGCTATTTCGATTTTATACATGCTCTGTTTGGATTTAATGGACTTGTAATGAGACGTACATTGGCTATAAATGACTTAATGACATAAATAAAATTATATAAATTTGAAGTCGTTTCTTTTTGTTTAAAAAATTAAAAAGACTGTATCATATTAAGAAAAATAAACCTATATTATTATGAAGATGCACTGAACGGATTTCAACCACTTTATATTATTATATCATCAAATAAACATAATTATATCAACTTCCTGATCGACTTTCGTTTAGTATTATAAAAAAAGTTAAGCTATCGAAAGAATACAATTCCAAAACTACCAAAGTAATTGTCTCTAATATCAAGAGGATGCCTGCAATAAATTAGTATTTAAAAAAAACGACAGCTCGAAAGTATTTGTTTCTACATATATACTTGTAAGTTATATTCCATTTTTAAAAGGCAGCCTCGGCATATAATGTAATTGATATATAGGAGTGTTTTGTACAAAAAAACTATTTCTATTTTTATTAGTCGAATTATCCGCTTACATCATCAAGATGAAGTTTTAATTTGAAAACAATTTTAATGAATCCTTGAATAATAAATACTATTTAACGTATAACACTGCAATCCTGTTCAGGCAGCTGGAAAAAAGATTCTCGAAGGCGACATAAAGGCAGTTTTTATCTATTTTGCGTTTTTATAGAACTGCTGCGGCCTTGTGTAACCGGCGATTCCATTGTTGCCTAACTTACAGTACCTACGCCACAGAGTAATCACAGTGCGACCACTTTAATTGTGTTCTGCAAATTGTTTGCTTTTGTATATATGTGCGAATTGAACAATGTGATTGCGTAACACCACGGTGACGACCAACGGCCGACCCCTGGTTATTATTGTGTACTAAAACTTCGACCCGAGTTTATATACATATATTTTAACAATTGTAGACAAGAAAAAAAAATACAAGCGAATCGAAATACCTTCTCCTTTTTCGAAATTGATTAAAAACTGGATCAAACTTTCTGTTCTTATTGTAAATACGTGTGTATTTTTGAAACGGCACACAGTTTTCTTTTGTTTTAAAAATTATTTTAAAGAATTGTGATCGTCTTATTTTCGTTTTAATTTGAATATAATTTTATATGACATTTTTAAGAGACTCGTTACAAGAATTGTGATTTTTTTATTCACAATTGTTTCTTTTATATTGATGAAGGTGTCAAACGAGAATGTGGTATCATAATAAACGTCGACAATAACCGTAGCAATCGTAGATGCGTTTGGCAACACTTTTGTATGTGGTAGGTAAAAAAACGTAACGTAAAAAGATGAAGGGAATTAGTTTCTACGTGTTATGAATTAGCGTCGATGGGTGTTCTTAATACTTACCTTTCTTTAAAAAAATTCACAAAGTTGTCGGTATAGCTTTGCCTAGGGCCTAAGGCGACTAAGATAAGATAAGACTAAGATAAGACTGCCACTGTGTCACACATCACCACACACAAGTTCTCAACGTGGGTGGTAAGCTGTGAGGCTATCTGAGGGGGCGATCGACAATTCAAGTAATATTAAGGCGCTAAGTAAAAATTGGTGGGCTGTGGAAGGTACTAAAAACATAACAGATAAATAAATAAGATCGGTAACTTTGTTTTTTTTATCGTCCACCAAGTTCGTGATGGGATTTCTTGAAGTGTACGGCGGTATACTAAAAAAAGTTTGAGAAACACTGATTTAGAGTTACGCCTAGCATACTTCTTAAAGCACGCACCTCAAATATGTACAGTCGAGTTCTTTCGCGGTATTCCACTTATAGAAAAATTGCCTTGTTCCTTGCGACAAGCTAAACTCCGCCTCCTTCTTGCAAATGACCAATTAGGGCGCTATCGATCTTTTACAAAATAAAGTAAAATCTGTGACGTACCTGCACGGTACTCCTGACTATTGTTATCACCGCTGTCTTTGTTTTCCTCTCGGGAAGTTTTATTATCTCTGGCACTCTGACGAAATCATTATTTGCGGATACTCTATTGTTACAACACTGACCGACCTTTTTTCGTTCTAACACATTTAAAAGTAACATCCTATTTGTTATTGTTTCTCCGTCAACGTCTCAAAGCGTACGAAACGTTCAAATAATTGTCTCTTTTAAAGTGGAATACCGCAAAGGCACTTGACTGTACATTAATTTTACTAACATGCCTGATCTAATTCTCTCATTCTACATATTAAGGTGGGTACAACATGGCCTTTTAAATTAGCAAATGTACGTGGCGCCTCGTTATTTTGCCTATAGCCCCATTAATTTTATCTCCGCATTCAATCTTCGTTCTATATCTTGATCATGCATAACATGTTTGTCGAGCATGCATCCTAAATATAAAAACCTCAGCCACTTTGTTTTAAATGTAGGGAAAACTCGTATAACCTGTGTGAATAACATTTTGTCGGTCCAGTAATTTAAATTGTTTTAACGACTTATAGAATTCTTCAATAATTAATTGCATAAAAAAGAAAAAAAACTATTTAAATTTATACAACTAAAAACAACCTAAGAAATAGCACCTTCGTAGTCCCATATAAATATCAATTTGCAAGATCTCTGCAAGCAACTATATACCCTATTTTAAGGTTTTACAAACTATTATACTATGCTGAGAGAATTAGAGACAATAGTTTATTATTCTCTGGAAATTAACACAAAAGGACAATCTGCATTGAAATGAAAAATAACAATTTAATGTTCAAAGTAATACCACTAAATTATTTTAGTAGTTATTATATAATATGTTAGATGTTAGTGTAATTGCATCTGCGAGAGGCTTAGACTATGGACACTTTTAGATCGGCCTCCTTAGATACTGCCTTACTGTAAAAAAATAATTTTGACAGTGGTAGAGCCCGCAACAACAATATCTGTTACAGGAATAGACTAATACCCTTATTCTATAAAAAAAAGACGGCTCGACCGGTGATATACCACGACCTTACAGGATAAGTATTCTCAATTCGTTTTATGAGTTAGGTGTTGGAGGCCTGATTCTAGTCCCTTTCCTATTATCGTCCTTTTTTATAAGGAATTGATGGGATGGGGAAGATATTTTGACAGGGGACTTTTTTCTGTTTATTTTCTCTTCTGTCCACTAAAAGGTGGCAACTAATTTTCAACTCAGCTTGTTGCAGATGCCTATACACTTATTTAAAATGAAATAAGTTTGTGCTCCGCATTGACAGAACTCCTAGACTCCAGACTTCCTATTTCAAGACGAACAAATTTTTTTTAAGTACAATAGTAGCTAATGGAATTAAGTTTAGAAGACTATAGATTTTAAATTAAATGCAACGGTAATTTTAGGAAGGTCATATCTTATTAATTTTACTTATTAAGTTTCGTAACAGTACAGTTAGCATCAAAAGACAAATTAACCATAAAGGATAAAATTAAAATAGCAAAAATAATATTGCTTGTGTATTTTTTGGCAATTATACTTTCAACTTTGTTTTAAAATTCAGATGCATATTAAATTAATTAACTGCATATAAATATGAATTATTATATTAACAGAAGATCATAAAGGGATGCGAGGGCGGGGTAGGTATTACTCTATTAGTATATATGGTTTTTATTGTTATTATTTTTCTCGTTAAGATTAGATTTATGTTAAAATAACAAACATATGCGCGAAGTTGTAGGCAACAGTTAGTTAAATTCCCCTTTAAGTTTTCATACAATTGTCTAGTAGTACATTTACAATAGTTATGTACATAAAAAATAATTTTTAGTAATTGTATTTACATTTTCAAACCAAAATGAAACTCAAACGTCACTACGTTTAAGTTATTTTCGACTTGACTGTACCTGCGCAGACGTGTGTTTGCAGCTAACCACGTTCCGCCATAAAGTTTGAATCTCTTAATACAAAAACTGAAGAAGTCTCAAGTATATTTTTATCACGAAGTTTACCGTGAAGCCGTCGACATATTATATTAAAAGGCACTTTTCCCTATAATTCAAATTTTGATTTCGCCTATTAGTTGAAAAACCATTTGGCTGTATCATGTTTTGTAATATTTGTTTTTTGACACACTTATACCTAAACTGTAATGAAAATAAATGTATCGCCTACAACTTATGTCACGTAGAAATAGAAAAAAAAACGATAAGTGTGAACAAACACTACGTTTATATTAATGAATACGGTAAGTTGGGAAAACCGGTGGTAATTTTAGTGTAAGGTTATTTTGGCAACGGAAATATAGGTAAATGTACAGTGAAGTAAATAACATGTGAATATTCGTAAATTCGTGGGTACCAAATAATTCTAGCTTTTTTATATGTAGGTGATATTTTGTAAAATGTCGTACGATTGAGTTTGACTAAACTTAACCCTTTGAGTGCTATGGGCGCATATATGCGTCCAGCGAAAGCTATCGATATATACTATGGGCAAATACGCGTTCAGCAGATGTTATCAGTATGGACTATGGACGCAAATTTGCACCCCCGTCCCCGGCGATCGTCAGTGTCAGCTGCGCGCCGTCCGTACGAACTGCATAGACTACTGGTATTCAGCACTCAAAGGGTTAAGTGTAGATGGTCAGTGATTTAATTCAGAATTTCCTGCCAGAATTATTAGCAAG
>DWLR01004686.1:0-11779 GCA_018246295.1 Papilio alexanor hazarajatica | reverse complement strand
GCACACCGGGATCGCTCCCTGAGATCGCCGGCAACATAAAGGGGTTGCTGGGGTTCTTTGGGGAGCTGGGCTGGCTGAAGTGATCCATTGTCTTGCCCACACGCAAAATACGCGCTAGCCGTGGAGTTGCGGAAATATAAGCCCCCAACTACTAACTAACTAACTACCTGTATTCCAATCAAAGGCACAGAAGGGATTGATCACAGTGATTGAAACAGATTAACAGGAAAAAAAGTGTTACACTGTAGTAGAAAGAGACAAGCGTAGGATATAAGAATCTCATGTTAAGTCCATCACAGCAAGGTTCATACTAGGCGTTTAGAATTGCGCGGTTTTAGCAACGCGCGTTTTACATGCCATTGGGATTCAAACAACCGACTACATCCGTATTCTGTACACACGGAGCGCGAGTAAGCATGTGTTCGGATGCATGCGGATGCTTGCGGATTGTCTTACGAGTAACGCGCGCTTAAAACGATTAATGTGTACTTGCTGTTAAAGTTAACATTAACAATGTATTAAATCTAATTAATATAAATCGTTATTATTGTTTTCTTAAAACGTAACACGTTTTTATTTGTTGCGTATTTCGTTCAAGCCCTGATAAATAATAGCGGCAAATTGACTAAAACTCATGACGGTGTGAAATTTGACAGGCGTATTTTTTCTTAAAGTTTGAAAATCAGAATTAATTAAGACTTTTAATATCTATTACGTTAAACATAAACAAATGAAGTGATTAGAGATGTAAATTGTTATAGAATAATAAAATTCACGAGAAGGGTTGGCCCAGACAAGCAATACCAAAAACTATAACCAAAACCAGTCACAGTAGTAGTAAACAGTAATAATACATGCATTATAATAAATACCAATAGTTTAGGGTAAAAACGGTGAAACATAGTGTCATACTTTTAAATTTACCACACAAAATCGTGAACCAATTAAAATATATAATTGTTTTGCACAGGCTCTAGCACTTTGTAGACCGAATTCCGTAAATCGACAACGGACCAGCATTTATTGAGTGTCCTAGGTCGCTTTAAGTACCAATTGCTCAGACTTCGCTAGTATGTTTCTTTCTTTCCTTGTCTTTACGGTTTCCCTTTATGATTAATTATTTTGCGTTGCGTAAAAAAGTAGGGGAGGCCGGGGTTCGAAGTTCCGATTTTGGCGTAGGATGAAATATGAACATATTAATCCATAATTCCTATATAAATAGATGCAAAATTTATCCTAGTTTCAAACTCTGTAGTCAAATTCATTGATATAATAATGTATTTTTGTCTAGGATAATTTTTCTGTAGCAAGTCGACAAGGAACCACTCGCCCCACGAAGGGGCTGGTTGTTCTTTAATCGAAGTAAGTTGTTCCGCTATCAATTCCAATCATTAATAATATAATGTTAGTTGTAAAGGTATGTATAAAATAAATAAGGCACATGAAAGTGAATATTTACGAAAGTTTCATCTATAAAAGTACAAAATATTAATGTTTTTGACAAATTTTGAACCTTCTCAGGATTTAATGAAAACAAAAAAAATAGTAACAAGCATTATTACTAAACTGTTATACAACCTAATTAATAGGCTTCAAACTAATAAACATCTTTAATAGTAATCAACTTTGATGAATGTTTGTTTTCCAAAAAATAAAAAATATTTTAATTAAAACACAAAGAAAAATCACCTAATTTTAAAATTTCGCACTACAGTTTATCTATTCAATCTCATAGAATTCACTTTAATGAGATCCATTTTTTCAGTTTTAATACAGTAGTAACTCCTGTTTCGTCCAAGTTCCACATTCTAGATGGTAGCAAGTTATGGTTCATTTTGACATCTCCGAGTTTATTAAATAATTCATTAACATTGTGCCCGTTAAAAGAAGATGCTCGGCCTGCACTTGTGACTTCCGGAGCTCTTATCGACAGAGACGGATTTCTTCTCAGAAAATCCGTGAACCAATCAGTTCCAGCTTCTCTATTTCTATGCTAAGATACTGGAATGTTAAGCTTGTCAAATATAACAGCACAAGTATATGCTAATTTCCTAACGTCTTCGAACAAGAGACCTAAGTAAATTGACGCACCATTTATCAAATGTGTCCGCCAAGGTCTTCTCCTGGTCGTGGTTGAACACCTGCCTATAATAGTAACTCACTGTTGGTGTTATACTAGCCTTAATTTTTTGACATGAAGAAATAAAGTCATATGACAAATCTCTAGCTCCCGAGTTACCGTCTTAAACTTACGAACATCTTTAATAATACCATCAGCTTCTCGCTGCATAAGGTCAATCGAAACCTTGCCCCGTTCAGTTTTTCATTTATAGTTTCTCATCTTAAAAAATTTTAATTTTATTATTCATGTATTTCTTTACAGGGTACGTTGTTCCGCGGAACAACTAGCCCCCTACCAGAGGAACTTTGAACCCCAAATCTCATTTTCAAAGTGACCTCTGATTATAATAAAATAGACTATAAAAAGCCAACAATGATATTAAAAAGATAATCACTATAGGTTGCCCAAATGATAATGGCAAGTCAGTCAAAATTTGCTACAAAATTTATTAAAATAGTCCAAAAAGATTAAGGACGGAAAATTTTACATATGTGGTGTTTATGTGCCACTAATCGATTACCACTCTTACACGAGGACACACTGTCACAAAAATAGCTGATGCAATAGCGCGATATAATGACGTTTCGCGACACACTTCACAAATATTGCTACCTCTTTTCGTCGAGGAGCTATTTGAACCGGAACAACCTACCCTCGGCACTTTAACCCCGGCCTCCCCTATATAAAAAATAGGAAAAAAATTAAAATTGTAGGAACTATATCAATAATAAAATTAGCAAAAATCTCCCCGGCGGGGAATCGAACCCCGGTCTCCCGCGTGACAGGCGGGGATACTTACCACTATACTACCGAGGATACTGTGTAAAGTGTCATAATTAATGTAAATATTTGTATCATACCACAGGAAACAAAAATAAAACTTTTTTTTGACAAAAATATACCTTTCATTTAGCAAAAGGAAGTATTACAGAAGACAGAATTGAATTGAAAAAGTTAATTATAAACAGTGAAAGAAAAATAAACATTAATTAAACGTATTCTTCGCGTGTAGAAGCCGCAGGCTACTGCTAGTTGTATGCATAAATAGCCTCGATACAATTAACAACTTACTTTTATAATAACCTAATTGTTACAAGAAGAGGGTTTTCTTTTCACAATGCCGGTGTCTTATCACAGGTATTGTTTATTTAGCTTTTTCACAAGGAAAAGGAGGGTCCAAGAAGTGTTTTAGAAAGTTTTTCACATTCAATAGATGATTACAATCGAGGTACACGGCCGCAATAATGATAGCGAGTGGTTGGGTATTCCTGCAAATGGTTTCGTTAAATTAATAGGACGACGACGGATTGACACATTTCTATATCAACGAGTGTTCCTTTAAATTGTAATTGCATTTGCTATTACAATTTAAAGGTTGCACACGAGTGGTGCGGTGCAAGTGCGGCGTCGCAGCTGTTCTGCTATAGTGTCTCACAATACAAATCAGAACGGCTGCCACACGGTGTGTCATAATAACGTGCGGCGCCGTAACGTTAGCTAGCAGTATTAAGAATCAAACTTTATTGTCATTCCAAAACTGACTGAACGACGACAACAACGTGTTTGTGACATTGTCCATTGTGTCGCGTCACCATATTTGGTCGTTTCGCACACTGTTCTTTGAAAGCATCGGAGAAGTGGCATCGCACCGCCACTGCACTATCCGCGTGGAAATTCCCTTGATTGTATAAAATACATCAAAACTGTAAAAAACAAAAATTCTCCCCGGCGGGGAATCGAACCCCGGTCTCCCGCGTGACAGGCGGGGATACTTACCACTATACTACCGAGGATGTGATTGTGCAAGACAAAATAATAGATCTGAACATATAACAATTATTTTATTGGAAAAGAACTCTTTTATGTTACTTACTACTACTTACTTGCTTTCATATCCTAAGCTTGGATATAACAACATATGGCGAAGTGATCAAGATAATCGTTATAGAAATTCTTCCGCTGATGTCGTTCGATAGTATATGTGGACAGTGGTTTATTTTTTTTTTAATTTATTGGTTTCCATTTCATTTCAAACAAACTTTACAATACAATGATATTTTTTCAATTATAAAACTCAAATATCATAAAGAAATTCCACACAACAGTTGGTTGTTAACTAACATTATAATGTTACTTCACCACACGAGAATCATCATCGATCGATGACGATTTATACGGAAAGGCTATGACCAGTAGAGGACATATTTAGGATAATGATGCTGATGTTAATGATGATAGTGATAAAGATATGTCAGCAAATTATATCGTCGATATCGACAGCGGTTGCCTACAAAACAGATAATGACAGATGTAATTTGTGCTAAGAGTGAAACCAGCCCAAAAACATTTAAATTCAACCTGCCTTGTGCAGGGTTTTTATACGATCAAGGCCACAACTCACGATATGAATATTGGGCATTGAAAGAGAAAATGTTATATGCTTTTAACATCGTAATTATTGTTATTGAGTAGGCCTATTGTAGTTTGTTCAGCTCTGTCACGCTACAGTGGATGCGATTCTGGTTGTATGTCGTTTATTATTGCAATGCAAACCTGTAGCGGCTGAGCTTTAATTTTAATCTTCATATTAATAAAATTTTTATATCTTTTACATCAACGCCTTACATATTTTATACTTGTAGTAAAAGTATATAATCTGTTTACTCGACTGTTTAATTAATTGCAATCAATTACATATTTACTTTGTTAAAACATTTTTTCCAATAGAAACCATTTGTCTGTTTGGCGAAGAACGTAATAGCTTTCAGCTGAAGCAACAAATAATGTCTACAGTGTGGTGAAAATGCCTAATCATGATGAGATTTAAAACAATGTATACATACATACATACATTTGTATGTATGTATACATAGTTTTAAACCTATTATGTACATAGCACTTCAAATATATATGTTCTTATACTCGTATAGTAAAATAAATAATACGGCGAAATGTATTAAATTGCTTTCATTTTCCATCACCGTCTTGTGAGCTTTAATCGTATTCAATAATTGAAATGAGAATAAAATTATTACGAAATATTTTAATCATTGAGTCAGTAATAATACGTCTTAATTAAGTCAAATTTTAATGAAGCTTATTGCATATCTCATAAATCGATAATGAATGTAATAATTCGTTTTATAAAGGCATAAAATAAATCAAGTTTTTATTGCTATAGTTTTCATTCTACGGTTTTTGTTTGTGAACTTTAATTCGCTCTACTTATAAAATACATCTTATTTTCATTAGTTAAGGTATAGGGTAAGACAAAGTTATTATCGATTGTTAATAAGAAAGGCTGCATGAAATGTTCCTGTGACTGAGGAGTATTTATATTAATTAGAATTAAGTCACTGTAATCTCTGCCTACACCTCTGTGGTAATATGCAATATTTATGCATATATTTGCAATTTAATGTTGTAATATTGATATACAATTTTGACGTAGCGCCTAGGCATTTATTACTAGCAACATATTTTTAATGATGAATCATCTGTTAAAAAGACGTAGGCGTTATTTGAAATTGAAAAAAAAATTTTCTTTTTAAAATTACATCTTTTACATTTTTATATTGTATCATTATTGTATACCTATTACCAAAGATTGGGTAAAATTTTTAAGGAAAATATAAATTTTTAAGAAAAATCTTAAAAAGCTGAACGATAACTGCTAGGTTATGTATAATGTAGGAAATTTTGTGATATAATTTCTTGTTCAATTTTAGTTTATTTTTGAAAGGTAAAAAAACACTAACATTAATAAACTTAATTATAACTAGCAACCCAGCTTCGCTCAGGTACATAGAAAGATAAATAAAAACGTAGCCCATTTTACTCGCTTATAAAAGCCTGCTTTCTATTAATGAATTATTTTTCGAATCAATTCAGCAGTTTTTGTGTGTATCCGGAACAAGTAATTTTTTTTGGCCTTTTTAAATGTTCGAAAATTAACTATAGTGAGTTAAATATAAATATTAAAATTTTTGCGTCATCTGGATGAAAAATATCACGTCGGAAAAAGAGACGATCTGAAAATAAATCTTGGATTCAATTGAAAAAGAATCCGCCTCGTTACGCGGCGCCTTTTGTCACATTTCTTCTTTTTTAAACGTTCTAATATTAAAAGCTGATATTATAATTTTAAACTTCAAAGGATGTCTTTGAAAAATTTATCGACTTATGTATAAAAGTAACAAAGGAAAATGATATTATCTATAATGTGGAGGACACAATTTTGTAAGCTTCATTTGAGCTTAGCTTGGGGATATTTTGTAGATTAAATTGCACTTACATTTAGCTACATTTGCTATTTAATAACCGGGGTTATGTCATATTTACATGCGAAAACGATATGATATCAAATAACTTGTCTGAAATAGGTAAACGTCTTGGTATAGATCTTTAATTACATGCATTTAAATCGATCCATTTTAACTTGAAAATAATTAGAGTTTATTCTATTAGGTTTAAACTATAATATCCTTTGGTATATAAAAGACAAGATACATAATAAGACTCCATGGAAGAAAGATACTAAGAGTCCATACTCAACCTAAAACAAGAGCTCATCAATACGACCACATTTACATAAATAAAAATCAATGTTTGTATGTTTTTCCTGTCTACGTTTTATATTATTTCCTAAATATTTTTAAAATACACTAGTTATATTCTTACAGCGGTGTTAGACCGGCAGCGTTGGCACTCTTTTGCATTGGAACCCAAGACCCACTTTGGGTCGAGCGAAGTAATTATCTTCTTCTATTTTCAAATTTACTCGCCTTTCATTTTAGAAACGCTTATAATCGTAATCGATGAGGTCTTGTTCCTAACTTACAACACATATCTTTCAAATCACAAGAATCCGAAGCCTTTATAAAAAAAACACTGCTCAAGTTATATAGATATATGTAGTATGTATGAAACATACTACATATATCTATATATATATTCTTCTAGCAGTTTAAATTTGCTACGGTAAAAGTGGGTTTAGATTTTTACCTTTGCTTTATAAATTAAAGATTACCAGAAAAGTATTATCGAAGGGAATTTAGAAAGAAAATACCAACTGGGATGTTTCCACATGTTACCTTATCGCAAAACTTTTAATGAGTTTTTCAAGTTTAACATTAAACTTTTCTCTTAATCACTTTTCCAGCTTAGGCACTGTATTAAAGTGGAAATGTGTTTGGATTTTCGACTTTACAAAGTATTGAGACAGGAGAGGATCGCTGGGAGAATAATTAAAATACATTTGAAAGATATACTGTTTGCTTAAGAACGTCGCCAAAGTTAATCCAAGGATATAATAATGATTCAGTCACACAGATACAATATAAGAGATATGTATTCATACATGAGTATAGCTTAAAAGTACAATGAGAACAGTGGTTACATCGTCGGCAAGATTGGGAAGTTACTAAGTCTTGATTTTTCTTAAAGTAATTATGAACATATAGGCGTGAAGTAGTGATATGTTTATTTATCTGTACCAATGAGTGCAGTGACTCCGGACCTTACGATCACCATTCCCATTCTTCCTTCTTTCCCTCGCCCATAAAGGATAGACAGCGACGCATCTCTTACTCTTTTTATCGTATCGCTTGAGTTTTCCTTCCAAAAACTTAAGTAAATATGCAAAAAACTTCTTCAAATAAATACCGACGTTGTTTTTTGGTATACATTTGAAGAAGTTTTCAACGTAGACATTTGACAGATGAATTCCAAATATCTATGAATAAATAAATAAAATAATATTAGTATAGGCTTTCATATTAACAAGCGACTGAATTTCTTGTTTATTATATCGATTAAATTCACAAATGGATAAAAGGCAATTAATATTACATAAATGTCTTTAATATAAGCGAGGCAGTCTATATTTGACATCATAATAAAATCCATCGAGTTTTAATTACAATGATAAAATTTAAATGTGAATTACTTATTGAAGATGTTAATTAGAAGTTCTATAATGACTAAGAGGAGAGTTAATTACTTTTCAAACTGTTATTCTTATTGTTAATTTCCTAGAGAATATCGTTAAAGCATCATCGATCTTTTAATATTCTCTCACGTATATCGTATGGAAAGATGCATATTTTCTTTACTTTTACATTTTCCATAATTGATTTAAAACTTAAACCTCGAAGTATTTCTATCGATGCCTCCTCTACCAGTAGTCTGAAAGTTGGCATAATTATAGCTTTCTCAACGTAGAGGTTTTCAAACAAATCATATTTAAAACATATTTAAATGTAAATAAATTGTATCGAATGCCACTGTTGTTCAAACCCAATACGTCATTTAATGTAATAAATCAAAATAGTAAATACACAAAAGTTCTACAGTATACATTGTTGTTTTATTTGTGATGTTATCCTGCCTCGAGAAACGATAATCGTTGCTACATGCTTTTTGTGAGACATAGGTAAATTCTTTAAAGTTAACTTTATAAATTTTTTTATTTTTATTTTCCAGTTATCGTAATTGGAAGCAAGATAATATAAAAAACACAAAATTGACAGCATGACATGCGTGCAATGTCACGAGCAACAGCTAGTTAAATATAGAATTTGAAATCAAAACAAAAGCAATTTAAAAATAGAATGAAGCTCTTTTGCATATTTGAAAGTCAGTGACTGGATACAAAACTGTGATTTTCAGGAATGCTTTTTACAATGTATTTGGGGCAGGGTTTTCCGCTTTGTTAACGGAATGCGTTGCAACAAAGAGGTTGAAGCCACTTTTAAAAATCAATCGATGCGTGTAGTCAGCGAATTTTACGATAAAATTGAGCTCAACTTTTGTATTATGAACATTTAAATAGGAGTATCAAAAACATATGTATTGTTATACTATAGTTACAATTGATCATTATAACACTTGTCCGGTCTAGTAGAGAAGCTACTCCAAATAATTTCTGATATTTTGACTAACTCTTGGTAAAGTTGGGAGTAGTGGAATATGGGTTGGATTAAACAGCCACAATAGTTTTACCTTTGATCAACCCACTTAGCACGACAAAAAGCTTATCTTAGCTTCGTTCGAAATACATTTAATACTACATACTGAGTATCGCATGAGATGTCTTTGTAGATGAATCGTTGTTGGAAATTCACTTTGATTTAATTAATTACGCTCTGCCGGTTATTCTGCAGTCTGCAGTGGTTTTTTGCAATCATTTTTTTCAGTTAAACTTTTATTTAAACTTGTTCACCTTACTTCAGAGAACGAACCAAGAGGAATTTATAAAAGATTAGATGTTTTAATTAATTTTAAAAATCAGTTCTCGTACGAACTAACAAGTAAATAAATTTTGTATCCAACGTTAATTAATTGCTGAGATTATTTGTTAGTTACAAAGAGCATATATGTACGAAGGATAAACAAAATGAAGAGATGATCGAATCAGAATATAGACCATGTTAAAGTATAAGTCATGTCATCCTGACGTTTTCTTACGATTATACCTAGCTCTAACATCTTAGGTGTATCTTAGCTTTGTAGTGGATACCTTTATATGTGAACCTTCTTCGCTGTCGAACACGATCAAATAGTTATTTAATTCGAGTCACTTTCATGACTTGCCAGTCGTTTAGAGACAGTTCAGTACTTAGTTGATTGAAGACTTCTGACTTTATGTGAAATGAATCCATCAGTGCATTGAACTTTAACTTGCTTTTATTTTTATTATAGCTATTATTATCTATATAAGTATGTATTTACAAAAGAAAAGTAGTAATTAAGTAAATGGTTTCATATATATATGTAAGTATATATGTGTAAATAATGGCCCCGAGAATGTTATTATTATTTCGTTTGCAACCTTCGTAAGTTCTGGCATCTTACGAGAAATCTCAGAAATAAAAAAATGTAACCATAAATATCCATATGCTCTCTTCACTGTATTAGAAACTAAGAAGTAACTGTCAAACAATTTGATACCCCAATAATAGTTAGTAAGGTTCAAAGTCCATTGTACCGTACAGCTGGCTAAACCGAGATTAATTACAAGTGAAAGGTGTTACAGTTTACGTTGAATTTAACTACCGAAGTTACATTAATCTGGTCACCAGTTCCGATAGCCGTGATCGTCTAGTGGTTAGGACCCTACGTTGTGGCCGTAGTAACCCAGGTTCGAATCCTGGTCACGGCAGCGGAAAGCTTTCGCGGCGGAGCTTTAATTTTTCCTATTTTGTGTAGAATTTTCTAGTGAGAGAAATTATTTGTATACTAGAAAAAGAAAAAATAATAATACAAATATAAATTTAATTAAATAAAAAAAATATATAAGTTTTAGCTTATTTATTTCAGTGAACGAAAGGCAATAACTTCTTTATCTTTTCAGTATGTATTTGAGGTAAAAAATTAAGAAATGTAATTATTAACTAGTTTTTGCCAGCGGCTTCGCACGCGTTCAAAAGATCACTATAAGGAAAAAACAAAACAATATTTATAAATTGCCTTTTTTTGGTTAGCATTAGGTTTACCGATGTTTTATATAGCCTATCATTTGCGCAATCACGTGTTAAGCACCCATTTTTAATTAAAATCGGTCAAGGCGTTTATACTTCATAACAGATTATATAATGTCAGATATTTTCTTTGGCTTAGCCCGCACACAAGAATAATTACGAATTTTTCCATATACGAATTTTCATTAAGATCGGTCCAACCATTCTAAAGTTCGCGACAGGATAGACTGACAAAAATATAAAAAATTGTAGATCGTCAGTGAAGCATAAAATGAATGTTTATCAAAATAAAAACAACAAAACTGAAATTACAAACACACTCCTCTCTACAGACTTATTTACGAGAATTAGTATAGATAGCAAATTCTTAACAGAGATAGAGCCTCCCGGGAGGAATATCGGAAGATATTAAACTTCAAATTATTATGATATGTCAGCATCATAGCATGTTCATAAACGTAGATAGGCTGATGTCTGAAAAAACAAGATTGAATAAAGTTGTTGGACGTTTAAGAATACAGTCTTGTTTTCCTTATTCATCTCACGTGCGGATCTTTCAGCGAGTGTAGGCTGCGCCTACATTACGTCACGTACGCTAAATGTGATTGACTCTCACGTAAAAACCTTAATCGACAGTTACCCTCTGAAAGCATCGGGGATCATTTGATTTTAGTAGTTGTCAGTTTTAATCAACCAACGTAATTCCCGAGGCGTATATAAATTAAAATGCCTTGTTACATCATAAGGTTAACTTTATCAATTTAAGTAAATGGAGCGACGTTTAGCGCCTATGGTATGTCTTTTTTGGTTGCAATAGTTGTTATTGTTATTATTAAAATTATCTTAATATTAAATTTTATGAGATAATTATAGATATTATATTTTTTTCGTCAAATATTAAAATTGAAGCGTCAGTGATAACAGTAGTCATTTTATAAATACAATATACGACTTTTTAAAAGATATTTTTTTTTAAATGAAAACAAAATCCACTTCAAATTTAAACTTATTTTATTTATAAATATTTTAAGTATTTTGTGACATTTTATTATGTCATATTAAATACCTTATAAAGGGTCTTTCAAAAAGGACGGGTCGAAGTTAATAATCTGTGGCGGCCATTTTGTTTTGGCGGCATCTGTCAAATCTGTTTTTTCTTATTCAGTCACTGATGCCA
>DWLR01004685.1:0-11780 GCA_018246295.1 Papilio alexanor hazarajatica | reverse complement strand
ACATTATTGAGAAATAATTGTATTTAGTTCTCTAAAAAATAAAATAATCTTGTACTGTGAGATGGCGGGTTTATTATTTGCCAACCTGATAAATTTAACTGCAACTTGACATTTCTCGGCCAGTATTAAGGAACGGACGATGAAACAATTATGTTTATGAGAGTTAGATTTATGATCGAATCGCATATTACAGCTACAAGTTAAAATCACGCCTATAAGTTTTTTATTTAAACTAACTTTAAAAATTAACGCTGATTTTATAAATTTATAGCATTAAAAAAAATATAGAACTTAACCAAAATTGGTAATGTAGAACTAACATAATAGTTTTAATATTATCACGTTTCGTCGAAAGGTGTCAGAAGGTAACAAAATTTGCCAAAAAAATAAAAATATAGGTCTAGAATGCATACCGCATACGATAATTATTGCATACTCTACCTACCACCTACTACCATTAAATTGAGATTTGACAGTGACTTTTAAGATTGCAAATTACGATGCATAACGCACTGCATTTACACATTTGAAAAAATATTTACTTAGTGTAATTCTATTCAAAAGTATTGATTACTGCAACAATTTATTTTAATAATAACTAGAATGTGACATTGAATTGAAGTGAAGAGTGTAAAATGTTATCAACAAAAATACCGCAGACTTAGTTGTGTACGCAAAAATGTTATCATTTATTTTCTATTTTTCATACAATTTTAGTTTCTGCTCTAATTTAAGGAGCAAGTACGTAGATGTAAAAATGTGGTATGCAGCTTTAGTTCGATTTATTCGACGGAGATTGGTATTGGGCATCATATTTGCATCTTCACTAACTTACTGTATCGTAAGTTTCTTAAGAGAGGCAAGTACTATATTAATGTTTCATTAAATTTTTATATAAACGGATTATGTAGTTTATTACGTGTGTCGAATTGTAAGGAAAGCCCTGCTTTTCCATCTTGAAATTTTGTATTAGCAAAATGATATATTACGCATTTTTCAATGATATTTTTTTCTACAGGGAAATAGTAAAAATATGGTGTACCAAGATGTATCAATAGAGCAAAAGCCATTTATTTGGAGAACCTTACAAGAACACAATGATACAAATGATATAAAAATTTGCAGAAATTCTGTTCAAGGAAAGGCTATCATTGTAGATGATAGAGGTAAAAAACATTTTCCTAAATAATTACAAAATCGTATTAGGTAATACATGTGTTATAAACTACTGGTTAGAGTTATGAATTGGACAGAATAGAAGACTTGTTAAAAGTAATTATAGCACATGAATTTTTATTTTCATTTTAAGTTATTTTTTTTTGTTACTGTTATAAATTTTTGTTTCTTATTTTCCTATTACATGATTTTTTTATAGTGAGTCTATTGGTGAGAACATGTAAATGGCTCTTTGCAGTAGATTTCCTGAAATACGTAAAATAAAAATAAAATGAAATACCAAAACTATACAAAATTAAAAGCATATATTCTTTAACTTTGGTTTTTTTAGGTTATGTATGTCAGCGGAGTGATATATTAAAAAATGGCTGTTGCAATCCCGATGTAGACTTGACAACTAGATATAGCTGTGAATCATGTAAAGACAACAACTGTTGTGTTATTTATGAGTATTGCGTCTCTTGCTGCCTAGATCCCAGCAAGGTGAGTATGATTAATAATTTATTTATGTATTTACTGATTATTAACACAGTTTAGCAGGATCAGGGGAAGCTTAAAAGTAGCACCAGTGGAAGATAAATTAAGAATCATAAGACTACAAAGAAGTATTGGCATGTTATGAGAAGGGAAGTATGGCATGTAACAAGGAGAGTGTTATATTTTAATGTGTTGAAGGGGATATTTTAGAAGTAGGTAGTTCACTCAATATCAGGTGACTGCTATCTATAGGCACCTAAGTTAATAAGTTTCACATTTCTTGCCTACATTTTTTGGACAGAGGAGGGAATAAACAGAAAATGGGATGTTTCTTTTCCTAATTCATCCCTGCCCCATCAAATCCTCTGTTTCTCATTCTTTCTAATAAGAAAAGGAAAGGAAGGGGAAGAGAACAAGAATTAGGCCTCTGTTACCTCAGTGCATCAGGCAGAATATTTCTACTTCACACCTATATTCTGTGACATTGTGGTATCTCACCTGTTGAGCCGGCCTATTTGTGAAATAGATGTCGTTGATGCAGGTTCTACTACCTATAGTAGCCCTAAGAAAAGATGAATGGATTGTATGAAAGATGTCATGAACAAGGAGTGGAGAAAGGAACAGTGTTGTGCCAACCCCACCTTAGTGTGGGAAATAGGACAGCAGAATGATGATGGAACACAGTTTAGCAGACAAGCTTTGGCCATGGTCCTATTAAAAGGGACAATTATTTGATTAATGAAAGTCATTAAAAATGTTTAAAACATGTAATATATGTTCATAAATTTTATGTTTTATTCCATTCAGTCAGCGGATGTCTTCTTCATCATCACTTCTTATGATCAGCTTCTTCTTCAATGTTGCATTTCAAAAACAATGTTAAGCGTCACTTAATAGAGAAAAAATTATAGCTTAGATTATGTTTTATGTTTGTTGATAGAACAGCATTTTATTAGCAAAAGAATTTTTAAAACAGGTTTTTAACAAACTAACAATAAAATCTTTTCTCTTTTTAATGTTAGTAGACAAAATATTTGAAGAAAAAAAATTGTTAAGTTTTACATGCTTCATATGGAGACACATTTTAGAGTAGCTTATATTCTATCATAACATAAATTGAATGTAAGCTTTAAAAGTAAATATTTACTTTCAGAGAGACATGCTTGAGTTGGTACTGTCTAAACTATCTGCAGAAGAGAATGTATTGTTCCGTTCTTTGACCGATGACTATGAGCTATGCTTGACGAAATGCCGCACCAGTTCCCACAGCGTGCTCCATGAGAACTCATACAAGGACCCTGCGCATAAGCATTGCTTTGGCGACGAACCACCCGGGACCAGATCGCCCGACTAACCCAACAAACTTAATGAGATTAAATCCCGACTGACCCAGAAGGTGGGTATTACCCACATATGTATGCGCGAAAAACGTAACGTAAGTATGTTGGTAACATTATGATGATGATGGTTGGTAACCTGTAGCCAAAACGGCTTCACCAATTTGAAGATTGAGGTATAATTAGATTTGGACTTTCCCAAAGTGTCAAGGGGGTGCAGTCGGGTTTTTTAATTACCTATTGTTTCCTTTAAGGTATCTCATTAGTAAATTAAATTTGTAATGAAATAAATATTCAAATTAACTCTCAAAGGTATTTTTACACTTTTATAGAGAGATTAGTACTTTGTGAAGTTTGAAATTGTTATTTGTAGGATTTTAAATAATATGTATCTGATATTGTGCTCTTAAAAAGGTAGACTTGATAATAAAGCTTATTTAAACATATAAAACAATCGTTATGTATACAAATTGTTAAGAAATAACCTTAGTATGTGATATATAGGAAATCTTTATTTTTAAAACCCTTAAATGCATCATCATTGAAATTTCCGTCAACCAATTACATGCCATTTTTTCATTTCCATTGATTGTGGGGATCGCATTTCTTTTTTCTTTTACACAATATTTCCTTTTTTGAAGAAAAAAAATTTACACTTCAATGTCAGTAGACCTAACCTTACATCCATGTAAATGTTATTTGTTTAAAAATTAAAAATCATGCATTTAAGGGTTAAAAATCTATCACGTGTGCTATGCAGTTATTCAAGGTGCTAAGTTGCTTGTTAAGGAACAAAATACGAACAAAATTTAGGCTTGGACTATAAATTTAGAAGAAGAAAACTATCTCTAAACTACCTTGCTCCTTTTCTATATCACTGAATGATGGTGACTTTCGTCAGTTTATAATCGCACTAGGCATAATATAAACTGTAAACTTGTGAACTGAACCAATCATTCACAATTCGACGTATCATTTCTCATTATTTTAAACTGAAGTCAAATCGTAAACTGATATTTTGCTTGCGTTATTACACTAAAGTTTAAGTTAAAATGGAAGATAATTATAGGTAAGGTTGGGCATGATAGTTATGTATAAAAATAAGTTGGTAGTTTATAATATGCCTAGACCAATTATAAACTGACAAAGTTCATGATTGATTTATGACATATGCACATAGTGAAATACATAAAAGTTTATTTGTGCCTATGGATAGAACAGGAAAGGTTTTACAGAACCGTTTAAGCGTTTGATAGATTTTCCATTTGATTATAATAAATAATTCTCTTATCATAAGTATTATATAAAAAGGCTATTGTTGTTTGGTGTGTGGAATCTATTTATTTGTAATTTGCCAGGCATTTGATAATATCGAGTTAGTATGTCTGTAACTTTATTTTAACATAGTACTAATTAAAAATTCAACATTAATTGATAAGAAACGGTGGCCTTGAGACTATTGCGCATTTATTTATAAGATTAAATAACGTTAATATTCAACTTATAAATGTCTTCAATTTGTTTGGATATTTTTACTGGCACTTGTTTATATGCACGCAACTAAACGGAATTAAACTTATAAAAATAAATTAATAAGAACTTTCATAATCCAGAGGTTTCGGCAAACTTTTAAAGATGGCTTCACTCTTCAACTTTTTAAAATTATTATAGATATATTCGACATAAAATGGTATAAGTATAAAATGTTCTTTCGCTGCGTGCATTTATTCGTAGAGCCTCGCGTTTGCTTGTATTGAAACATCGATTAATTCTAAAATGGAACACCAAAAATAGTTATAGATTTTAAAATATAAATTTAATAATTTATATATAGTTATTGAATTCTGATAAGAAAATTGTCAATTATATTTTATAATTTTATTGAGGACAACTAATAGGTCTCATATCGATGCACCAGAAACCTAGACATATCGACATCGATATTTTAGTTTATAGACATGTTTTAATTTGTAATTATATGAGGAAAGAAAAACTGATGTGACGAAAGTGTAGCTATTCATAATCATAATAAGGCTTTTAATAGATCACATTTGACACTCTTCCATCAATCAATCTTCATTTGAAACCTTCTAATGGAGGGCACACAATGTTATGTTTTGAAGTTAGAAATTTCGTGCATTTTCACTGTTTTCAATTAATAATACATGCTTATTTAAATAATGAGAAAATTAGCCAATTTTATCAAGGCTTACAGATATCAAAAACGTAACTAATAGTCGTATAGTAGAAACTATAAAACATTTTGGCTACACAGGCTGAACTCGCAACTTTTTTAATGTCACAAATTAAAAACTAATTAACAATAATTTTGAAAAACTTCATAACTTATCGAAGTTTATCTATGCATTACACATTTTTATACAAAAAATTACATTATTTTCGTACTCATAATCTTATTAGGTAATCACCAAAAGCCTCTCATCTTATTTAGAAATGATTGTCACATAATTCTTAAGCAGTACGGACCATTTACTGTTTTGTGGATAAAAATATGTACCGTTATAAAAAAAATAAACGACTGAATCGAAAAGTTAATTCTTGTATAATTGATGTTACCAGATTCAGGGTTATACTTAATATACTGTTATATAGATTTATAGAATTTGTAATAAGTTACTAATTTTGTAATAAAATATTTTTTTACTTAAGGCTTTAATTTACAAATTACATGGATACTGAATAGATGAAAAATGACCTTACGGTTGTATTTGTAGTTATCTAACTAAAAAATTTTCGAAGTTATGCTTCTTTAAGCGCGTTAGAGAAGAAATGCGAGCGTGAAATTTTAGATGCAACGTAATTTGTGTGCACACCGAGTTAGGAATTTCACAGGATGAACATAGCTGCGAAAGTGCACGAAATGACTCGCACATATGTACATCGGCTAACTTCCCTCCTAAGAGACCCAATCTACGAACGTATTAGAATAGAAAAGATTTTTTAACAATTTGTTTTGACAGAACAATAGCTTCTACCGCGTGTACAGGGTCTTATTTTTATAAAATGATTTTTTAAAAATTCTTGACTAAAAATTACAAGTGCTTTTCACAATCATATTATTCTGGTACCGGTATTGTAAAACACGGAAAAGAAAAACACCACAGCGACCTGCGTGCAGTAAAATATTTTATTAGAGAAAGTAGTGATGGCCTACTACCGGCATGTTTACATACATCGAATGATTGAATTAACTCTAAAATATTCGTGTAGTGACCTAATGGAGATTATGGGATCATTACAGACAACTGTTATTTATTCACAGCTGCCATAAACAGGGATTGCCATGCCATTTCGTGCTTATGTTGTACTGGCGCAGGTTTGCTAATGAATGAATGCACAGGGAATTCTTCTATGGCCAGTTCTACGGTGACCTATTATTCGTCCTTGTATAACGAACTGAGAACAGAACAGATGGAATGGTTAAAATATGAACTACTGTTTTAAGTAATTTGACCTAAATACTCTAATTTCCTTTTTTTAGCAGTTTAACCTGTGAACTTTTTCATTTCAAACGCTTATAGTTCATCGGTTGTCAGTGTTTAGGTATCTACCTCATAGAGTAACACTGAGAATACTTAACACCGCGCTATTCGTTTGGATGTATTTAATTATTTTTTTTATACAAGAAGGCATATATACCTATACGTAGGTATCTGCAACAAGCATTTGCGAATTGCAAATGCGTCGCCTACTCTTCATAGAGAGAAAAATTGACATTTCGGTCACAGAGGATTGCTTGACTTTTCAGTGCTAAATCGTATTTCCAAATTATTTTTCCGGATTCGTCAATCATATATATTTCCTAAGTATCAAAAACTTTAGACAATTTCCAGGCTATTATTTGAGGTATGTATACAAAGGTGTAAGGTTTCATATATTTAGTCTTTTTTACGTAGATATTAATTCCATACGAGGTGCTTTCTGAGCGAAAATAATAAGACTATAAATTTTACAAAGTATCCAATTATTTAAACATTGTGGCCGGTATTATAGCTTTTAAGTCCTTAACCCATTCCGGGGTCCAAGGACACACTAAAATATGGTCAGAAATTATTGGTATCGCTCAATGATGTCGAAAAAACTTCCGCACGCACTCTAAATACTTTTGTATTTCAAATAAAAAAAAACTTACAATATAAACAAGCATAGGCCTTCCGAGTTTTGTCTTCAACATATTAATATTAACCCTCTGTATCATATGTATATAGACTGTAAGCAACATACCGCTCAAGGTCCTACCAAATTCATAAAAATTATAACAATCATTCACAGTGGCCCGCGGTCCACAGTCCAAACTAACGAACTAGTACTACGGAAAGCAACTAGATGGTGCCATTGACTAAAAAATGACATTTGTTTGTCAGTTTTTGGTATTTTCGAAAAGAGCGATTTCGAAAAATTATGAAAAATAGTTGTACGTGTTATTTTGTACAGTTTCTTATAAAATTGGAGAGGTACGTGTGTGAAGTTTATAATAAAACACTATCTTTGACAACTTTTAAAATTAGTTTTAAAAAGTTGCCAAAGATAGTGACAAGATTAGTTTGTTGCCCATAGGCAACATCAGGCCAAAAGTGTATTTTTTTTGTTTGATACCCATAATTATTACCGTAGTATCATGTTTCAGCATGCCTCGTAAGCGCGTCCTAGGTGATAACGATATTGCTTCTGCACTGCTTGATGGTGCACATAGTGAGGATGACTTAGATAACAATGACTATAGCCTCACAGACCCAGATTTTGTATCAGATTTTGATAATTTTGAGAAAGAGATTCCAGAGATAGATGTTGATGTAGACGTAGAAGGCGATGGTAAAAGTACTTTAGAAAGGGTACCGTCATGCGCGACTTCCGGTCATCTTTCCCAAGCCAAGAAACCAAAATACAGGTTAAAAATAAGCCAGCTAAACTGAGCTTACGATGGAGAAAAAAGAACTTGGAATTGAATGAAGAGCAGCTCATGTTTACAGGAAACAAGACCCTGGGCCCTGATCTTCGAGAGCTCGACATTTCCATACAATTCTTTTACCATCTAATTACACAGGAAGCTGTAAAAATAATACCTGAGGAGACAAATTTTTATCACGCCCATAAAGATTGCACCTAATTGCACTTTTGGGTTTTGGAAAAACGTCTTTTTCACGTCTACGTGAAAACGTCTTTTTTGACAAATCGCCATCCCAATTCATAGGTGTATATAACGTCTTTCTTGCGGCTACCTACAACCACAAACCACTGAAGTCCCATACTGAGAACACAATATTAGAGGAAACTATGACATTAAACAAATTTGAAAAAAAAATGCCAAACCTTGCACTTCAATGACATGATCCTGATCATGACTGGATTTATAAAATACGTCCAGTGGTGGACTCTTTGAATGAAGCTTAAAGTCTCAATAGAAGAATACCTTTGTGTCGATGTGCTTCACTAAAGCACGGAATATGCATATTGAAGAAGTACAATCTCAACAAACCCCACAAGTGGGACTATAAAGTCTATGTCTATAGTGGTCTATCCGACCATGCCTATAAAACCGAAGTTAAAATTAAAAAAAATTGAAAGCAAAGAAAAGGACTTCTTAGATGGAGAGCCAGATTTAGGCACCTCATCCATTATCAAGAGGCTAGCGCGTTTGATCCCAAGGTACCAGAACTTCAGGCTTTACTTTGATAATTATTTTATTTTTCTTCGGCTTTTTGAACATCTAGCCGAAGAAGGCATTCTTAGTCTGTGAAAAGTGCGTTGTAGTCTTATGCTACATGAAAACCAAGAATTGTTTCAGAATTTTTCATCTTTCGTAACATGGACAAAAGTACTGTAATTTTGACTCCTTACTTCAGTGTAGCCTCTAGGCAATACTTCCTATTTCTATAATTTCCGTAAGAAATAATAAAAATATTTAAATATCTAAAAATACGTGTATTTTTTTTTTGTTTCTTTGACGATTTCAAAAAATAAAAAATATCCGAGTTTGTGAGTGAAAGAGGATTAATATTATAAAACCATTTCGTTTCGAACACGAGAACAGAAGTGCCGTGTAATAGCTAAACAAAAAAACATCTATTCATTGCTACTGTTTTCTAACCAGCCAGCGACAAGCAACGTGCGCTAATGGCCTTTCATAAAATTTTGCGTTAGCGCATTGAGTTTAGTCTCTATTCGACTCGCGATATAAATCGTCGTCTCAGCGAAATGGTTAGGTGAGCTCCAAAACGAACGTATTTACGTTTGTTTTTTTATTATTATTGTGATCTTTAGTGACAGTGTTGTGTATGTTATATTGAAATGTTGAAATTTATTTATATATGTTTTATTTTTGTGTGGATACAAGTAAGTTTCTTCGTGGCAATTTTAGCAGCCTTCGCAAGAGTTATACAGACCTGTTTTATATCATTATAATATAATCGAATGCTTACAATATTGTATTGTCCATAGATTTCTTTTTACTGAACTCTATTATATCTTCGTTTTATTTCCTTTTTACAAGGTAATTTAAAAAATAATATTCAAGATTCAAATAAATTTGTAAAAAGATAGACTGACTCTTTTTCTTATAAGGTATACATAAAGAATTTTTAATAATATTTCGTAAGAATAATGCTTGGTTAACTTTTTTTACCCATCAAACGAACAGCAGAATCAATCAACAGTAATAATAAGTGAATTTAATTTTTTTTTTAAACTTGGTGATCGAAAAACTATTGCTTAAATCGTCGGGAATTAAAATATTATTTAAATGCGATAAAATCTGTAAAATCAGCTTCATTTCAATGGCTTATATGCGCGGAAATATGAGAGATTACTTTAAAAGTTTCACAAAAGTATAGGAAGCTACCGAAACACAAAAAATGTAAAATAATTAAATCTATTTTTAATGGAAGTTACTTATTTAAATAACTACTTAATAAATACTTATTAAAACTTAATTAAAAAAATATCAACAAAACATTTTTTTTAATTGATTTAAAATATGAAATTGCACAATATATGAAACTTAAAGAAATGAAAAAATATTATGGATTAAAAGATGACGGTTTATGGGTTACATGATCTGACTGTCAGGCATTCGATTCCATGCTTGTTCTCATGTGTTATCATTTCTATCATTTATTTCTTGCATACAAATATAATTATCCAAAAAATTATGATTAGTGTACGCACACATACTTTTTATCTTTTAAAAGCACTAGACTAAAAGCAGTAGACTATGATTCGAAAATCGGGAGTTTTTTTTTCGTCGTCCGCCCTTTTACCATGGCATGGTAAAAACACTTTGACAGACATCATGTGACCTAACTAACAAGCCGGACGGTAGTGAGTATATAAAAAGACGTGTCACTGGTTATAACAAGCTAATCGAGAGAACAATGCAAATGCTGATCTTGAATACACATACCTGTTTTACCTTAACCTGAGTTATGTCATAGTTGGACAAATTGTTTCAATTCACATTGAAAAATAAATAAACAAGCATTTTATTGCCATAAAAAATACAAAGGAAAGAGAAAAAAATGTTTCACCGCTAATTTAATAATTGCCACAACAAGGCAGTGGTGGGCGTTTTAAATATATTTGTGTGGGATAAGCCTTAAATATGGAAGTATAAACCAAAGGCTGTTCCAAGGAACACACTAATTACAGGTAAATTTTAAGTATTTCAGTGCACTAGGGAGTTAAGTGGCACTTACTGTACTCTTACGATCAACATGATAAGGTCACACGAAGCTTCACACATGGGGTCAATGATACGTGACATTTGTTTGAGAACAGTTTAACAGAACCGCAAAATTTAAATTTTGTCCGAAAAATAAAAGTACATCTTCCATTCTTCATCCTATATGTTGTTAATTCTAACAAAATAATTATAGAATTCCGCAGTGCTTAAAATGCACTTGCTCGACCGATGCTGCGATATTTTATGCTTCTGCCAGAAGCCTAATCCTCTTTCCTTTCCCATCTACTTTGATCTTACTCCTCTCTTTTTTCTTTGACCTGTATATCTCTCCTTTGTCCAACACTGTCGGATCCAGGAGGGGCTGAGGAGCTCCTCCCCAATTTTCTCCCGAAATTCTTTCATAACAATTTGGAACGTGAACTTGATGATTATTTATTTATTTTGCATATTTATTTCAGACTTTTCGTCCATATGTTAGTAACAAAAAACTAGTGTTAATAATAAAAACAAATATGACAACTTATAATTACAATTAAATTATTTAATTTTTTTTTATTTATTATTTCAAATATCTGCCCACACTTATGCCAGACATGTCAAATGCATACGAAGCCAGTGTCTTATTATGTGGTTGTCGGACTTTTCACTTATTTGTCTTAATAATATCTTATTATTCTAATTAAATCTATAAGCCACTACATCTTTTCTGATTTAAACATTGTAGATTACTGCGCCATCCCCTCCCCAAATGGTAGTCAAGCCCCCTCCCCTCACCCAATCACAATTCTTGATCAGCTACTGCTGTCCAAAATATACTGAGCACTCAAAGCATATGACCATGTATCCGTCCATCTAGTTGTATTCACATAGGAACATACAATCTACAATGTTTTATTACCTACTAGCTGTTGCCCACGACTTCGACCGTGTGGAATTCAATATTGATGTATGTATATGTAAACACATACATAATAAAACGTTCCGCGGAAACCGTAAATTTTTCAGGATAAAATTCTAAGTGATGTTCCAGACCATAATCTATCTCTGTGCCAAATTTTGTCCAGATCTGTTTAGATGGTGTGGAGTTACGT
>DWLR01004684.1:0-11781 GCA_018246295.1 Papilio alexanor hazarajatica | reverse complement strand
TGGCGGCCGGCCCGCCATCAGTTCATGATTTGCCCGAGTGGCCCCTAGTCTTCATAAGTCTGTGCAACCATGCTTTAAAAGGAAGACAATTGATATGATTAAGGATAAACTTATGTTTCATTTTTGTATGAAAGACCTTGGAGAATGAAAGCAATGTATAGGATTAAAGATAACAAGAAACAGAGATAAAGGAGATCATTTTTAGATCACGAAAAATATATCAAAGAAATTTTGAATAAATTTAGTATTTCAGAGTAAAAACCTGTAAAAACTCCAATTGAAATAGGAATAAAATTTGAAAAAAAAAAGAAAAGAAAATACTAGAAAAGAGGAGTTGATTTTTTATATTAACAGGAAATCGTGGTTTGATTTACCTGGCGCAAGCGACTAGACCTGACATCGCAACACATTACGCGGGTTCAATAGCAATCCATATCCTGATCATTAGCTTGCTGTCAAAAGAATCTTCAGATATCTACAAGGGACCAGAGGACATAGTTTAGATATTGCCAAGATGGCTCACAAGATCTCACAGCGTTCAAACCGCCCACCTTGACATATCATGGTGGGCGGTTTGAAAGGACTAGGTCCTTGGTGGGCGCAATGTTCATATCTTATAAAAGTAAAAAAGGTAACATCAAAATGTATTATGTAACGATTACATCAACTCCGCCTAGATGGCGTTGTAGAATTTTGAATCACGCTATGGTTACGTTTCCGATAGGACCATAAGTGATGTTTGTTATTTGAAATAAATGCCTCAGTTCCGAGTACGTGGTGTGGTTTTATTGCTGCGAAGAATATTCCCTACTCTGAAGCCATAAACAGATGCCTTCAGTAAACTGAGGCAAGCAATAGAAATAAATAATAGTGTTCGGTATAAATCATTTAATCATTTCCGTCTAATAATTTTATATTTCGCGGCTAGTAATATTTTACGGAAAAGGTAGGTAGGTAAATTGAACATTTTTTTCTTTTTCTCTCCTTGCACAAGTGAGTATTTGAATAAATGCCTCGCCGGTCGGGCGGCGTTTGGGCTTGTGCGGGGAGAGAGTCGTGTGCAAGAAACGGAAGGGGCGGTTACTGTTGGACGTCGCCTAATAGTCGCGTACCGGGTCGCTTATTAGTATCGAAGACGTCATAGAAGTTAAAAATGTATTGCACAAATTTAACGCACGAACAGGTTTTAATTAACAATCATCAAGCATCAGGGAAGAATCACTCGTGCACAACGGACTTGACCATTACTTACGGACTTGACAGAGTGATAACGAACTTGCAAGCGTCGAACGGGGAATCAAGTGGTAAGTGATATCTTACTTTATTGATATTACATATATTAATTACATGTGACACGTAGAATCCGGGATACTGTACCGCGGGCTTTCGAACTCGTTTGTGCGGCACAAATAGATCAACTCCAGAAGTTATTAGAACCTTAATAAAATACTTTTCATGGTACGGCATACCGAATAAAATTCCTCTGTTCCTGGCATGGAATTTAACAACATTTTAATGAAACACTGATCTCACGCCATTTGAAGTAGTGTTTGTACACACCGAGTCCAATAATATGTTTGCAGTAAATTTCGAAAAACAATTCACACATGGTAAAAGAACATGTCAGAAGGACGAAACATTTATACAAATATTTAATGGATAAAATGTTCGATAAAAAACTTAGAGTAAATCAAAAACATCAAGGTGACCCAAAATTCAATATAAATATAGGTGATACCGTATTTATCAAATGCGTCAATACGAGACGAAGAAAGGACAAACCGCGGTATCAGAAGGCTAAAGTAATTGACCCCATACAAAGAAATGTAGTTGCTGTAGAAACTACGCCCACCATAGGTTAATTCTCCTGATGGTAGCGACAATGGGAAACCAGGCCCTTCACCTTACCCGGATTGATCTTAGACTTAAACTTACTTTATGAACAATTAGTATTAAGTACAAATAGATAAATTTTACTTATAGGGCATATTTATAGTAACCTAAACAAAAAATATATATATATATATATATATATTCGATACGGATTTTACCCATGTAACGAAAAAAACTGATTATATCATGAGAATAACTTTCAAAACATTTAAACAGTTAATTCCTTCAATTCGTTCGAAAAGGGAGATCCTAAATCCTCTAGGCTCTAATAAAAGCAATATAAATGATGTTTTGAACAGAACAAATCTCTATCAAATGAGCACTACATTAATCCATTTATATAATACCTTCATACATAGATTTCAAAACTTGTATGTACATTCAGTTCTCAGGGATTCATCATCTGGTACATAGGTTGATTCATATCATTAGCCCTTTTCAAAAAAACAAACAATTCTTCTTTGCTGATGTTTTATGGATCTCCCCTGAAGACTGACAAGAGTTTTTTTTAATTCTTTTTTCAGTTATAATGATGATATCTCAACTTGTTGTAATTGCCCGTGTTGGCTGATTGTATACCCTATATCTTTTTACATCCTCAGGATAACCAACTAGTATGCACTTCAGATTTTTTATCCCACTTGTGTCTTTTTTCTTTAGGTATATGTTTCATGACAATACTATCAAAAATTCTTACATGACTGAGTTTTGGTTTGGAACCTGTCCACACTTCATGTGGTATACGATTATTTAAGTTCGTTTTTACAATTATATTCTGTAAATATACAGCAGTATTAATGGCTTCTGTCCAGAAATCTTTACCGAGTTTAGCATCGAACAAAAGCCTTTTCTATGATAGTTATATTCATACGTTCACAAAGCCCGTTTTGTTCCGGTGTATAGGGATTTGACTTTTGATGTATGATACCTTTCTTAGTTAAATAACTATAAAACTCCCTATTTCAAAATTCTCTGCCATTGTCACTTCTTAAAATTTTAATTGTCTTTGATGTTGAATTTCAACTCTTGCTTTATATTCTTTGAATTTCTGTAAAGCCTCATGTTTTTTTTTTAAATAAATATTTGTCATGCGACTGTGGTCATCGACAAAAATTATGAAATACCTAGAACCTCCTAAGAATATCTATTCTCCGTCGGGCAACCAATATCACAATGTACGAGTACTACACCCAACAGCTCAGTACTCCTGTTTCCTTCATGGTTAAAAAACCAACCGACTTTGCTTTCCATTGGAGTACACAATACAGTTACATTTGTTTATTTTGCCCATCTTAGATAGTTTGATTCCTTCCACAGAATCCTGCATTTTATTCATGTTATAACTTTTGATATGTCCCATAACATGTCCCAATCTGCGATGCCAAAGATTTGAACACTCGGCCACTGCTACTAAACAAGTGGAAGTGTTTAATTTATAAATGCCATTCACAAGTGAAGCTGCAGCAACTAGAATGTCCTCTTTATCAAACATTTAACATCCTTTGCTCGTGAAATACACCCTGTTCCCTTATTTTATTAACAGACTCACTGATAATAAATTAGTAGATAATTGGGGAACACATAAAACTCTTTCAACTATTATGTTTTACTCCGATTCTTCAGTTGATGTAGTTGTTTACATTTTCACAACACACCACCGGGACTTTAATTTGGTTAGCAACTATGATATTCTTGGTGAACCCGGAATAATAAACATCAGTCATACAATTCTTGTTCCTTATGAAGTGTGAACTTGCTCAAGAATCGATGTACCATTCATTTTTATTAAATGTTTCATTCAAAAATACAGCACTAAACGCATTAGTTGTTTTAATAATTCATCAAAGTGCATTGATTTCTATAGTGCCTATTTTGTTTACACGCGTAACATTTAATATTTTGGTTTTTGACAGATCACAATTGCGCATCACCGCCATCTTTACTGGCCATAGATTTTTTTTTTATAGAAGAAGGGGGCAAACGAGCAACGAGTCGCCCAAAAGATCACCACCGCCCATGAACATCAACACCAGAGGAACCGCGGATAGGTTGCCGTCCTTTTAGGAAGGAGTACGCTTTTTTCTTGAAGGTCCCTTTTTTATTCTTTGACGGTTGTCTTATTCCGGAAACATGCGAACGCATTACTTACATCACTATCTTCCGGTTCCATATCCATCAACTTCCCTTTAATGGCGTCGGATGTGATTACTATGCCGGAATGTTCATTGGCCATTATCAATGGCATTTTTCAGTTAAACCAGCCAACATGATAGAACCAATCCACTCATCGTTAATGCCAAATCCCGTTCTTTCAGACCGGCTTCAACTATATGATTTACGTACGACGTTACCGACGTACAATTTTCTAATCGAATTGAAATTAGATTCCTCAGCAGGCTGATTTTTCTAGTAAATCCCGAGTCATCAAATAACATTTTCAATTTATCCCATAATTCTTTCGATGTTCTGACATTTTTAATATGAACATAAAGAGCCGGGTCGATTGTTAAAGTCAATTTTTCTTTTGTTTTCGCATTATCTGCAGCTCCTGGCGGATGACTGGCCTCAGGTTTTATACACCCAGCCATTCCTTCCAATGTCAGAAAATTATCTGCTGCGAAACACCAATCACTATACTTCTCGCGCCCTTTTAATTTCGGCACGCTTATAACATAGTTCGAGCTAGACGCTATCGCCAAGATTGTCACTCACGTTTTACAAGAATGCCGGTCCTTAGCACACTGTGCACTAAATACACTATACGTAAGACTTAAAAATAAAGATTATTGTTCATCTCAACGACAATTCTAACAATAAACTTAGAACCGCACGAATTACATGGGTCTGGGCCCATAACCTGTAATTGAGTTGAATTGTAATAAATTATTTTATCTGATCAATACCCGGACGTAAACAAAATTAGATGTTAAAGTAATGAAAATAATGATAAATTAGCATGGACAACTATCGCTCATGAATGTACCCTGAGATATAATGAAACTGAATACTCAATGATCGGATTTTCCCCAATATATTTAATAGAACTAAAAATTATAATATTTTACAAAACAAACTGAAAGAAAATAAAACAAATACGATTTATTACAAGATAGAAAAACAGCTTTGGAAAAAACTATAAAATCACACAATTATAATAAATAACGATGCGACAAAAACAGAAAAAATAGCCAGTTAAAAGTAGGAGATTTTGTATATGTGGAAAAAGGAAACCGATTAAATAGAAAACAACTAGATGAATTAAAAATTGGACATTATAACATTTTTGAAAAATGGTCGGACTCAATTTATAAGATTATTACGGGATACAAAAAATTTGAATCCACCTTATCTACACATATAATAAAATCATAAATGATCATAAAAATAAATTAGCAAAACTATTACAGGTGTATTTACCAATTATATAGAACTCAAAACAACGATTTTTAAAAATTTTCTCTGTTAAATTGTTCGCGTTAATCTCTGAAACGGCTTAATCGATTTGAATGCGGTTTTCACCAATGTGTAGTAATTAGTTTCAATCGTTAGATTAAAATTTTTTTCATCTAAATCGGTGCACGAATAAAAAGTTGTATCAATTTAAAGTGTTACGTTAAACATTTCAGAAAAAATGCTATAAAACGACTATTTAGTTGATTGGGATGAAACTTTAGTTTACTATGATATTCTATATCATCGATTAAAAAAAGACATTTTGAATTCCCAATGTAACTTAACCTTCGATCTATATTGTCAAATGGGTTGATTATGGTTCCTCTTAGGCTGGACGTTCGGTTGTACGGGATTGCATGTTTATTACAAAGAGGGTGAAAAAATTTTAAACTTTAAAACTTTTACAATGTTGTTTCGTTAGGTCGATAGATGGCATAAAATAGTAAAAAATAGGATTTGGTAAATTTAAAAATTAGCACTCACACCGTTATTAGGATTTTCAAAATGTGTTCAGTTTTACTCCTCAAAAATAATAAAGTATCCTAGGATAATCTTAATCTTTTAAGAAGTCTGTCACATATTGGGTAAAAAAAATCCGTCCCGTCTCACTAAAAGTATGTGGCGATTTAAGTCAAATTTAATCAGTTATTTAATCAACTATATAATGCAACACATGAACCGTCACTTAGCTCTAAAAGGTCAAATATCGATCCATATCTTTTAAGGGCGTCCTAAGATTTGAGGTGACATTTTGGCAGTGATTAAACTAAAACTTAAATTTCACTTAAATTTCTTTACGGGCTCCTTAAATCTATTAGTCGATAATATCAGGTTGGCAATTAATAAACCCGCCATCTCACAGTACAAGATTACATTGTTATTAACTTGAGTAAGCCGATGTTAATTAATTAGTTTATGATACATTATCATAAACTACTCACGATAGTTTAAACATTTTAATGTTACATTTTATTACGAAAAAAGGAGGGGGGCGGGGGTCGTAAAACCTATTTAACCGATCATCATTAAACTTTGTACACATATTCTTTAAGGTACTGACTGGGAAGGTTATAGGATATTCATTACAAAAAAATACTTTTAATTTTTAATTGTAATTTTAATTGACCTTGAAGTGAAATTCCTTATCTGAAAGTAAGGTAAGCAAGAAATATTCGAAATAATTAACTTTAGTTATATTTCATTTTATCAAAGATTATGGGAATAAGTCTTACGTAAAATTTGTATTTGTAAATAGTTCTGAAATGATAGCTGATATTTTGACCAATCTTCATTTGATAAGCACAAATATTGTTCATTTAGTGTGATGGGTCTGCGTTCAGGGGAGGGTGATAACACTGAACGCAGCCATATGCAGTAAAATGTGTCTTTTGTCTATGACATTTTGCACTGTACTACCCTTTTTGTTCCCTTTGGTTCGCCCGAATGTAACCGTTGATTAATTACTTAATAAAATCAGTTATCCAAGTTCTCCAGGTTTTGCATTTTCAAGAAATTTCAACATGAGGCGATGACGACGTACAATCGACCTTTTTTTTCTTTTTCTACTGCCCTTGCTACGATCTTGCGCGGCTCCTGCGCTCCGCCCGTCCGCTCTTCTGGTAAATCTAGCCAGCCCGAGGAAACCGGCAGATTTAACTTATCAGCAAGCGTGCGAAATGATGCTCAAACGCAGCCGACGCCCTCTTCTCTCGCGGAACGTTACCGATTTAGACAAAGGCGGCATGGACCGGATGAAGACGTATCGGCATTTGTGGCGGAATGAGGGAAGCTGTGTCGAAATTGTAAATTTGCGGGCAATCTCAATGAGAATTTACGATACCAATTTATATGCGGTCTTAGGAGCGACGTCATTCGGCAGCAGCTATTTGTGGAGGCAACGTCATCTCTTTCGCGGCAGCGGTGAAAATAGCGCAGTAATTAGAAGCGGCTGAGCGTGGCGCGGCAATCATCTAAAACATCGGCGGGAATGAGGCGATGAATTTGATGCGTCGGGACGCTAATTATGGTGAACGGAAGCTCGACTGCAGAGGCGGTAGGCGCGGCGACGGATGCGGCCGCCTGTGGCGCTTCAAGCCATGGGGCGAGCAGCTGCCGGTTCCAGAATTATACCTGCAGCAAGTGCCGCCGCGTCGGTCACTTGCGGCGGGTATGTCCTGCGACGAATGAGAGTCGTCGAGCGTGGGAGCTTAGCGCTCATTACGGCGGAGCTTAGTGCTAATGAGCGCGCGGAGTCCGACGACGACGCATGCGGCGTTTGGCGGGCGCGTGATATGCGACGGTGAAGCAGCGGCCGGCGGGTCCACGGCGTCCGTCGCGCGCGCTGTGGCCCACGAGAGTGCGGCGGCCAGCGAGCTAGCGAAAGCTATTCCGCTTTCCTTCCTTTCCGACGCGGATTTTGAAGAATAGTTAAATCTCCTTACATTAAATAATTATAAACCAGTAAGTTTACCAATATGTATTGAGAATATTATTATAAATATGGAAAAGATACGGGCAGGGCGATATCGTGTATTAGTAAACTAACTCACAGGAATTATTTTAGCCATTTAAATATTAAAACTGAAGGGGCTATATTGAGATTTGTTGACGGTTCTAAAATCAAGCCTTTAGGCATCATTAAGCCTATAGCAAAAATATAAATATATTAAAAATAGTTAGACCTATTTGTTATTGATAGGGAAATGACCTCCTTGTTAGGCCGGCAGTGGTTGGCAGAGTTACAAATTAATATACCAAAGTTTATTTGTAACCACATTCGAGAAATGTGATGTGATGTACAAATGAATACACAAATCTCCGATATTATCTATAGATATAAAGCGTTCAGGGCTGGGGCGGTACACAGGCGGCAAGGCGGTGCCGGTGTTCCACCGCGAGCACCCGTTGAACACGTCTTTTACGAGCTGCGCGAGCGCGTCGACCGCATGCTGCGCGACTGCGTCATCGAGGCCGTCGACTGCTCCGACTGGACCTCGCCGATGGTTCCGGTACATAAGCCTGACGATACGCTTAGGATATGTGCTGATTATATGGCTACCTTGAACCCCGCTTTATTGATCGATTGTTGTCCTCATCCAAAGATCACGGCCCGGCTCGGCCCAAAGATATAACCACTACATTTTAGGAGACGGGAGTGCCTTACAAATGTGTGCGACGAGACAGGCATTTCCACAGTGCAAGATCTTGGAAAACTATTAGCTCCCAAAGGCATGAAAAGAGTTGGCTCCGTAACAAGTTGGGAAAGAGGAAAAAATATTACACTCTTGTGTGCCATAAGCGCTGCTGGTAGTTTTTGCCCCACCAATGTTCTTCTTTCCGAAAAAAATAATGACTCCTCAGTTTGAGAAAAACAGCCCTGCAGCAGCTATACATGTGCAAATGTTCAGATAATGGGTGGATTAATGAACATCTTTTCTTTGAGAGGGCAGCAACACTTTGCCATGTACACCAAGCCATCGTCACAGGCGCCTGTTTTATTCAGTCATACTTCTTTGATGATTTATGATTTTTGTAAACAAAATATACATATGCTGTCTTGCCTCCTCATACATCCCACAGGATGCAGCCATTAGATCTCACATTTTTTGATCCTCTTAAAGTTATTTACAAAAAGGAGTGCGATTTTTTTTTTAAATCGCCTTGCAGAGAAAATAACTCCATTCGACGTGGCGGCTATTTTAAACAGAGCATATACTATCGTGGCATCTATAAATAAAGGTGAATCAGGATTCCGGGCATCAGGTATTGTCCCATATAATCCGAATATTTTTCTGATGAAGATTTTACCGCAGCTGAAGTCTTAACCCAACCTGAATTAATTATTCACGATACCTCAATCGTTATTCCATCTACATCATCTGCAACGATACATCCAATGCCGTGTAATTCATCGGTTACAATGAATTTAACACTATCTACATCATCTGCAGAAATACATCATATGCCATCAATATCATCCATAGCAGTTGATTCAATACCATTGAAGTCATCAGCAACGTTAGCTCCTGGAATAATTAATTCCCATATTGAAGATCTGCTTCCATTACATATCAAAATAATTCCTGAAAAGCCCATAAGAAAAGGACGAATGAAGCAACAAGCAAAAATTATGACGTCAACTCCCGTCAAAGATAGCCTTGTTGAGAAAGAAAATAAGGTAAAGAATCTAGAGTAGCAAAAGGAAAAAACCTTATGCCGAAACCAAGCAAGAAGCAGAAACCTAAGAAAGATATTGCGAATCAGGCCAAAAGGCGCATACTTCAAGATCTAAACACTTCTTCAGAATCAGATATCAGATATTAGTCTTAGATATGTGACGATGATGTAGACGACGATTTGAATAAATGTATGTGATGAATTTGGTCGCAACAATGAGTTATGATACAGATGCCCTTCTTGTGGCTTATGGGTACACACTTAGGCTAGGCTGACTCTCATTGTCCCCATAGTGATTATAATTACCCTCAGATATGGACAATGTTGGTCAAAGATGTTTTTTTTAAGTTTAATATTAATTAATATATGATTCCAAAGGTAATAATTAAACTGTCTGAGACTGATAGTGTAATGATTAGAATACTTTAAAGGTTGATTAAAATAAAGATAAAGTAAAAATTGTGTCTTTTATTCTATATCTTACTTACGAGTAAGTGAATCCCTTTTTCCCTACCCAACGTTCAGGTGTTCCTCGATGACGTCATTATCGGCGTAAAAACCAAAGCGGACCATCTCGCGGCGCTGGAGGAAGTTTTTAAACGGTTGCCCCATCACGGTTTAAAAGTGAAAAAAATGCGTCTTTCTCGTAGACGAGGTCAAATATTTAACGTATCCACGTATGGTATTAAGGCGGATAAGACCAAGATAGACGCTATTTTAAAGTTAAGACGTACGCAAAACATTACCGAGCTCGGGTCCTTTTTAGGTATGGTTAATTTTTACGCGATTGTCTCATTTCTCGCCCAGAACGCATACACTACAGTGGATGCATGCTCTAAATGGATTGAGGCTATTCAAATGAGAAGTACAACAGCTAGGTCGTTTATCCCGGTTTTACAAGACCATGTGGTCGCGTTTCGGTCACCCTTTTACAAGCGCAGTATTTGAGTCGTTTTTAAAAACAACGGAGACAATCATTATTTTTCTGCGCCTTATCACCCGGCCTCGAACGGAGCAACGGAAAGCGTCATTAAAATTTGCAAACGCACATTAAACAAAGCGATTAAACAGAGGAAGGACTTTGTTTTAAATTCCTTTCTGTTAGCTAATAGAAATACTGAGCATTATACTACAGGGGTAGAAATTTGCGCATGCGATTACCAATTAAAACCTGATAGGTCACGTTGAGTTAGTCAACACCAGCATAAATGTACTGCCGAGGGCGGTAAATGTCGTCATCATGAGTGATGAGTTTAAGGTAGGTAATAGTGTATGGTGTCGTGATTATCGATTAAGTAATAGGTAAATACTGGGAAGATCGTGGCAAGGTTAGGCAGTAGTATACCGTCGGGTACGATTCGGCGACCGAGGTGCATAAACATGTCGACCAATTAAGATGTAAGTGTACTGGGGATATGTTTAAAACGCATAAAGATATCTTAAGTAAAAATGATCTTCAGCCCAATAGGAAACGTCAAAGGTCTTCGCTTTTTCACACGTGCAGTCGGGGCTGCGACGAGCGTGTTGCCGGCGCTGGCAAGCTTATGGTCTATGCCTAAACCGGCTAATACTGTACCTACCAGTGTGCCAGAGAACCGACCGCATGTTTCGGAGGACAGCATTACGTTACCTAAGAGAGCATAGACCTCCCGGTTCGTTACGGAATCGACGACTATTTGGAAGTTCTTATTTCTCATGTTTTATATTAGTCCATGCCGTACATGATGTTAAGTAGCGTAAAAAACATATGAAACAAACATACAAGACTTATGTTGTATGTTTGTTTCCTATGTTTTTTTTTTTGGAAGGACGTGTTGTATCTGTGGTAATTTCGTACATGTGTGTGTACATTTACTCTTGAGAACGAATGTACGAACACTTCAGGGAGTCAGTGCGATAAGTACTGTACCGAACACCCGTCTTTTATTTAATAATAGGCATATGAGTAAACAAGGTAGGAAAAATAATAAAAAAAATATCAACCTTGGGGCAAACATAATAAAGCGTGAAGTAAGAAATTGCGTTTACAAAAAATATAATAAATGAGGTATGTAGGCGAAACTTCGGAAAAGCAGACGGCGTATACAGAACAATAATGACATTGTGGCGGACATACACACACACAGACACACACGCAAATACACACTTACACACAACATACAAAGATACTCAAACACAACATACGCGTCCAAATATAAAAATTAGAAAACATAAAATTTATCATATTTTACTTCTAACACAATGTTAACGCGCGCTGGC
>DWLR01004683.1:0-11781 GCA_018246295.1 Papilio alexanor hazarajatica | reverse complement strand
TGTGATTACCTATGGCGCGATTGTCTGGTGGACTAAAACAAAACAGACCACCGCACAGAATAAGCTACAGGGCTGCCTGAGATTGGCATGCATGGCTATAACCAGTAGCATGAGATCAACTCCTACTGCTGCCCTAGAAACCAAGCTAAGCCTGACAACCTTACATATCCACATACAACAGGTCGCAACCTTAACAGCGTTGAGATTACGTGCACTAAATCTACTAAAAAACAACAGGGTCCCGCATGCGTCTGTTTTAGATACACTGCGTGAAGCAGCACCTATAATAGATGCTAAACACGATCTAATCCCTAAACAATTCGTATTTGATAAACGATACAAAACACGAAGGGGATGACTCTAAAAGAAACAGCCACAATGATCTCAGGATCTACACTGATGGATCCAAAACAAACCAGGGTACAGGCTAGGGTGTCTTCTCAGAAGACCTCAATATCAGTATACATGTACCGTTAGGTATCTGCAACACTATCTTCCAAGCGGAATGGATGGGTGTTATCGAGGCGGCACAAGCCATAGCTGTAAGAAAGGTTAAAGGCGAAAGCATCCGCATTTTAACTGACAGCAAGGCGGTACTACAGGCACTAAAGAGTCACACGTTTAACTCAGGCCTTATATACGAATGTCACCTACGGCTTAATGAAATAGGTGCCTTCAACAACATAAATCTACAATGGATTAAAGGCCACAGTGGTTCAAGAGGTAACTATGCAGCGGATGAGTTGGACCGCAGAGGTTTCAGCAGCCGACTAATTAGCCCTGAACCTATCGTTCCCTTGCCACCTGTTTACTTAAGGTCGCAAGTAATAGGAAGAAGCTATGCCCTTCATTGCGACGCTTGGGTCATTCAGGGATGCAGACAAGCAAAGGAAGATTTGCCATCAATTGACAGGAGGGTCACATGCAAGCTTATCAAGCTGAGCAAACCACAGCATCGGATGGTTGTAGCAGCTCTCACAGGTCATGGCTACTTTAACAAACACTTGTTCAATATAGGTATTACGGATAGTCCTCTATTCAGAGCGTGCATGGGGGAGGAAGAGACAGCGTCTCTTGTAATGCTACACTGCCCAGCAGTGTCCACGTACAGGGTTAAGTATCTCGGCTCGCCGGGATCGCTCCCGGAGATCACCGGCAACATTAAAGGGTTGTTGAGGTTCTTCGTTGAGCTGGGCTGGCTGGAGTGATCCATATCCTGCCCACACGCAAAATACGCGCTGGTCGTGCAGTTGCGGAAAAATGAGCCCCCTACTACTACTACAACTACTACCTCAGTCTCTTCTCTCATTCGTCTATCTAACACCTTTTCCCAAATTTTCATACTATGCGACATGAGCTTTATTCCTCGATAGCTGTTACAATTCTGTACATCCCCTTTATTTTTATAAATTGGCACAAGGGTGCTGTTGTACCATTCATAGGGGGTTACTTCATCTTGTAAAAATAACCACTTCAAACCATCCTCTTTTAACACCTTCCATGCTTCAACAGGTATGCCATCTGGCCCCGCTGACCTTCCATTCATCATACCTAGCACAGCCATATTTACTTCGTCTATGCTGATTTCTTTAACCATAACTAAAATATTAATTAATGTGATATAATAAACCAAGTCTTATTCTTTCCAACGATAGGCCAATGTCAATAGCTAACTGCGTTTCTCCAACTTCTGAGCTTGCACATCAACCACTTTTCCATGGTCTCGTGTTTCCACTGAATAAATTGTTGATTAGATTGCACGTCTACTTAGCTTCGCCATAACATGGTCAATACTCGATGTTGGTCTTCGGCCACAGTGGGCACAAAAACCTCTCATTTCATGGTTTCCTAGATCAGATCATTATTTAGCAGTATATTTGTTATCATAGGTAGAATATAATTTGCAATAAAATACATTGAACTTACAGTTAAGTTGGCTTCACTAAATTCGAAAGGGGTACTTGGATTATTGTCAGGATCGTCTCTATGCACAACAAGCTCCTCGCTGCGAAGTAAATTTGACGTGGAAACTTTTCTAAGTAGACATCGCAGCTGAAAATAAAAATATTTTTATTTTTATGGTAATATTTTTTAATTTGTTCAACTTATTGTCCATGGATAAACTTACATTAAATATAGGTCTTAACTTATGTAAAATTAACATTGTAATTGTGTTTTAGTTTTGTTAACTGATTTGAAAAAGTTTTTTTTTTTTCAATTATTATGACACCGTGAATGACAGATTTTATCGTTATCCGTTATTTAAGCGTAAGTCAAATGAAACCTTTTTATATAATGTGTAAATTACAAAATAAATATGTACTCATAAACGTATATAATCAATAAAAAAGAGTTGAACCAGAAGAGTGAATGAGGGAAAGAATAAGGGAAGGCTTAAAATATTGTAATTTAATTTTCTTTTTTTTTCTAAATGTTAAAATATGTAAAAAATTACAAATAATTTTTATGTGAATTTATACTCAGTAAAATTAATAAAAGATGCCAATAATGTTATTTATATGCGTTTATTTTGTTTTTAAGCCTACTAAATAAAAGTAAACTTTTGTTAATCTATATCTACATATATACGAAAAGTATGCTTCTATATACGCTAGACCAGAATACAAACTGACCCGATAATTGATCCAAATTAGATTCATATTAGATTTATACGAGCTATTTATATACTCCATTGGCCATAAATTGAATAAGGATAGCTAACCTATAAATTATAAACTACGGGTACATAAACCTTCAATCTCAGGTAAGTATCATGATTGTTATAAGTTGTAATGTGTTTACCCGTGCCGCAATAACGTAGACTTAGGCGCTCTTACCTGCAAAAGATAAGACACGTGCTTATAACTAAGTTGTGAAGTTATGTGGGCAGCAATTTATCGGCAGCGACTAGAAATTATACTACTTTGACTAATCGAAATACTTTTAGTATAAAAATCTGTATATTAAAGTCTTTTTAACCGATTTGTGATGGTGCTTGGTCCAAGCAAATTTTTCATATCGCCTGATCACAAATTTCCGTTATATCTAGAGCGGTTTTACGAAGAAGCTAATCAATAATAACTTCGAAATGCAACTTTTCAGGTTGTATGAAAAGACTGAATTGAAAGAAATTAGTGATATCTGATAGTACTTTGTCCAAAGAATTCATGCTTCCCGTGTGGCATTGAATTCCCAATAACAATTTCCATTCTCCTTTCAATAGAAATTATTTAAAAAAAATAAAATATTGGTTATTGAAATCATATATTTTACTAAAAAATATTACTTTAATTTACAATTCTAATAATAAACTAGTTAACAGTTCTGCCATGTTACGGTTTCTTTGTCGATTACGGAATATAATTATCGACACAAAACTTTCGAAATTTTACTCCTAGGTTATGAACATCTTCATAAATATAGGAATTGTGCTTCTCAAATAGATATAAACAAACTCGATTTGTTCACACAAAAAGAAATTCCTCTACACACTGCCAAGCTTCTCAAGAAAAAAGTGTATGTATGTTTAAATGTGAGAGAGCAATGGAAAATGAACGTGCTCAGTATAAGCTTTGATGTGAAGTACACCTTTGATGTGCAAAACAGCAAACCCTCACATCTTAGAAAAAAATAACGCACCCAGCAGCAATAGTACATATCTTGATAATTTATTCCGTCTATGAACTACGTGCGTAATGGTAACTGAACAAGAACCTTATTTATACTATGAAACCCAATGAGTTTCCACTAATTAATATGAAATGTTTCAAATATTTTAAATGGGTTTTCAAAATCCACCAATCTACATTTAAAAAAAAATATATTATTGATTCCAACCGCATTCTACCTTAGTAAACTGTTGAGTTAATAAGTATTCAAATCCAGAGACAGTCAATATTTTTTTTGAAAAATGAGAAGCTAAGCTTACTTCAAAAAGTATTCCTATAAAACAATGCACCTAATTACGGTCATTGCAGTGAAATGTTGAGACTATGCTTGAAGCATCATCTGTTATTCAAGTGATATTCATGTTTCATATACCATACCAAGCGTACATAAATATTAAACATTATTTTTATAGATGCGAAAACTGAGCATTTTTATAACAAATTTCCAATTATTATGTCTTCTGGATATAAAGACCACCAGAGGACGGGCAGCAGCGTCCTTTTCTTAGTACGGTGGAACATACTGCGATCGCCAACCCGTCTGGCAAGCGTGGCGATTATGGCACATTTTCCCCCCAATGATGTAGTCAATGGGGGAGGCCTATGTCCTGCAGTGGACGACCATGGGCTGAGATGTATGTCTTCTGAGTAGCTTATATATATACGCATACATTTATGGATTATATATTTAATTAATTTCCCTTAGGTAACAAAATAAATTTTGTCAAGTCATATTAAGCACGATAAATTACACGTTGTTATTTCATTACCGCACATGACTTTTATTTTTTGTGCACGTGCGTGTTCACGAACGGCTTTGAAACGTTTTTGATACTTTTTTCTGCCTATATTAAAATGCCGCTTGTATGACAAAAGCTTTGTTTCCAATTATCTTTGTCTACGGTATTAGAAAAAAAAAAACATAAACAAAACACGGGATAACCAATTGCAATTCTCCAATTTACTATCCACTAGCTGTTGTCCGCGACATCGCACGCATTCTTTCTTATTTTCCATGTGTGAAATTTTTGTAACTCGATTCCACATATGAAATATGCGCATGAAATAATTAGACAAACATGTAACAAAAATGTTATATTACCATGACAACCGATATTATAATTGGCAAAGGCTATTTTTCTATCCCAACAACAACAGTGAACAATTGTATTCTTCAAGTTATAAGATATCTTATTTTCTTTTTAGCGGCGCTAGAAATATGTTTAAAATGTCCTGATATTCAGTTAAATCATTATAGCGTGAAGGCAAAGCAATTAAACAAACAGTCGTACATTCGCATTCATAAAATTAAGTTCGTTTATCATCTTAAAAGGATTCTACTTTTCGCTCTCTCAAAGCTCCTCGCTATTGTGTCAAGTCATAGTTATCATTGAAGTACATAAATCATAATAACAGATATGCTAATGAAGGAAAAACATGTAGCTTCTAGTGGTATTCTCGGTGGCTTACTGAAAAAATTTAGAACATAGATGAATATGTCTATACGTAGATAGATATATGGATACGATCAAATAACAAAGTAAGGAAAGTGCCATAATAGGCAAATCCGTTACCCCTGTCAGTTTTAATATATTTAAATGTAAGTTATATGAACTTTGGCAATTATTTCGTACCTTAAAACTCAAGTTTTATTAGATGTCGAAAGCCATTCATCGACATAAAAACTATTTGATAAAATCCTCTTTAGCTCACGTCGACCGCACTTGTTCTACTTAAATTATGAGTGTAACAAGCGAGTTTTTGTTTTCAAGATTAACGACATGGCTATTGTGTAAAAAGTATGTTCTTGGAGATTCACATTTCGTTTATTTTTTGTTTTCTTTTGCTTAAAACCTTTAGTAGGTCATGAATACTAGTACATTAGCATACTAATATAAAGCTATGTTAATTTTTTGTATGTCAATTTTATAAAGTCTATCACCTTTAGGTGTACCTTTGTGCAATTAACTTTGGTTTGTTTCTAGAGAAAATACTTAATTAATATGTATGTGCTTTGTAACGAAATGAAAATGCTATCGTATTTGTTTTTGTTAAAAATTGAATATGAGATAACGCACACAAGAAAGGAGCTCTGATGCCTGCATATTAAAATTTATGTACCCACTCTTGAGTGACTTGTCAATGTAGTAAAGGTATAATAAAATATAAACATAGTTTGATTTCTCTTAATGAAATACTTACATTTTATATATTACAATAGAATATACTCTAATATGACCGGGATTGCAGCAGCCATTTGCAACAAAGATATACGTACAAGTTTTTGGTGTTCGGAGCTTCGATAAATTTATTCTTTTCTATATTTCATTCGGATTTGTCCGAGAAAGTGAATTTTTGGAAATATAATTATAAATATAGACACAATTTCCTATTAAAAGAAATAATATTAATTTCTTTTAATAGAAAGTATCTCATCAATATTATAACAGATAACAAATAAGTAAAAGTAAAATCTATTTACCCGAATTAATTAAAAAAATGTAAATAAAAAAATATGAAAATGTCTGCATAACATAATGAAATGTCACGTTTTTGACTCCACTTTTACATTACGATGTTTCCTAAGTAAGTAATTTTAAAGTAAGAAATGTAATTTTAATTCTATAATTTTACACTAGATGACAGCATGTCTCGATTACACTGCGCTCTCATTTTTCTTTTTGTTTTAATTCTGTCAAGTAAACAGTGAACATTTTTAACATAAACATTTTTTAGTAGTAGCTGCCAGTAAATGAAAGCCAGTAAATTATTCTTTACAGTTCATTTTATTGTTCCGAAGTGTAAATCAGAAATTTACATTAATAATTCTGAAATATAATTTAACTTAATTGCTCGCAGCACTTAAAAAGTATACGTCTTGATAATATTAAGCACGGAGTGGTTTTGAGAGAAAATTTAATGCTGAACACTTTCCTTCGCAACGTTATATATCTAATTATTACATGTAGTAACTTAAATGTTTACTAAACTAGGGGTAATAAATTTATACGACTAATGTGAATTAAGCTAATGCTTAATGACAGCTAATGTCAGGTAATCCTCTTATTAGCTGTTACTCTTTTCTTTCTCTTCATTATAATTCATTTAAATTATAATTTTACCACACTCTTAACTGACCGTAGTAGTCATTTTTAGTGAACATCGTTGGAAAGACCAATTTCATTTAGGATAAGAAGTATAAAAGCATTTGAATGACATCCGTGTCTATCATGTAAGTTGCGCGAGGACAAATTTTCATTTTGCGTTTTTTAAATTAAAGCAATATGGACAATTAATAGGTAATAGTGAAAAAAGAATCAGCAAAAACCAATGCTCTACTTGGATCAGTGTAGATTTCCCATTGTAATAAAAAGGATATTAATTTAAGCTGTATACCAGCACATTCGATCTTTTTTGAGTTACGATGTAACTCAGAAGAGACTAAATGATATGAGCAGCAGCGTCCTTTCCACACTAAGACACTTAGTTATTAACAACTGGCACTAACTTCAAGAACAAACCGTACAATTTTCTTGCGGTTGCTTTGGTGTTGCGAATATTCATGGGTACCGGTGATCACTACCATTAGGCGACCCGTTTCTCGTTATCATAAAAAAATACTTGTGAGACTACTTTTTTCATACGTACTGGCTACCATCTTAATCTCCTTTTAGAAAAACTCAAGGCATTGGTTTTTTATCAATTAATAATTTGTATGGTCTTTAATATAGCAGTTAATTAATTTATCACACAATCTTACAAAATTGTACAATTATCTCACGAAGTAAATGTGTCGCTTCCGAAACTCATTGTCTTAGATAAGCATTAGTACCTGGTGTGTCAAATGTAAACAGTAATAAATTGCAGAGTTCGCTTAGCGAGGCGCTCCAACTTGCTGCAGTCTGGCGAGTGAAGGGGGAAGAGGTGAATTAAACAATTTATAGCACTCGCAAGCTTCAATATACATTCCCAAAGCAAGCTAAGGCCTTGCAATTGACTAGGATATCTTAACTAAACTTGAAAGGCGAAAGGTAATTCTCTTTGAAATGTGCAATTATCTGTAAGAAAAAACATAATGAATAAAGTGACAGATGGAAAATAAAATCAGAAATTGATTGAAATTTGTGTTGGTTTAATATTGTCATATTTGCGATCAACAAAGTACATTAATAGACCTCTTCACCTAGATTTCCAGAAACTTTGAGTAAGAAATTCTAAATTTTAATTAAACCAGAGTCACTAATCTGATAGCAAAGCCTTAGAGTAATAAGAACTGACGAGAGCTACCTCCTCTAGTTGTATAAATACTAACAGTTAAAATCATATAAAATCAATTGAAAAAAACCCATGACGATAATTAATAGATATAGATATATAGTAGAAAGATATAGGTTGTCCAAGATATATAGAATGTATAAGTCTGAAACAGCTCATAGCAAAGCTATTGGGTGCAAAAAATAAAACAAAAAGAAAACTATCTTAAGTAATACTATTTGATTTTTATACCACCTAAGCATTAACTTTAAGAAAAAAAATACATATACATATATATATGTATATACATATACATATACATACATACATACATACATATATATATATATATATATATATAACACAACAACATAACTAACATAAAAACAACGACTCACATGCTACTTCTGCACTTCTATTAGAGTAGTCTATGAATATTATAATACTAATAAAGGGATTTCATTTCTTTCTAGCTGTGGTGTAGAGAAACGTAATGAAACATAAAAAATGGACTTTTCTAATAAAATGTTTGTTACTTGGGTACATGTGATAGAGTTTTTGCGACCAATAGCCGGGTTATGAGCGTTTCATGGTTATCCATTCTTTTGTGGACTTGCTGTATATATAGAGCTAAAATTTATCTATAACTAGCTGCGCCATTTGTCGTTAGTTAAATAATTTTTTGTTATTACTGAACTGTCAAATTAAAAAAAAAAAATCCCATTGGTAGTTACCAATGGGATTTTTTTTTACGTTTATTTATTTTTTTACGCGCTAGTCTTAGAAACTTCTAAGACTAGCGCGTTCGAACAACCAACTGTTAAGATTTTTATATTGGTATACATTCAAAGCAGAGCGAACAAAAATTATTCTTCATAGTTAAAAATGTAATAAACTATAAATTGGTATTAATAAATGGCATCTTACGAGTTTCATAACATTTATCCAAAACATTGACTGCATTGACTGTACTAGTCAATTAATTAAAAGACTTGTTTGTTACGGGTACGTACAGTGGTTCTTAGAACGTGCTCGACGAGGCGACAACAAGGGGGGGGGGGGCGTTACCTCACAATCGTTTGAACACAAACAAACTGTACGAATCATAACGGATCTTGTGCAAAAGCTTTTAGAGCGGGAAAATAAAATTGTAGTCAGATGTGCTCCATTGTGGACTGTTCATGGCAAAACTTTTCAACAAACATTGAATCACTAGCCGTGCCCCGCGATTTTAACCGTCGCGAATTCAGAATGAAATCAAATTATGTACCTAATCATAAAGGGCTCCTTCCGTAATTTTTTTTACCATTCCTACTAAGCTTAAACGATTGAGCTAGGATATGGTAATCGACAATAATGGAATGGCGGACGGGATTCGAACCCACGACCTCATGATTGTAAGTCCATAGTCCTAGACCGTTAGGCTATCACATAGGCAGGCCATAGCGCTTCACAATAGTTTGTCAAATGCAAAAAAAAACAATGTGATTAGTAGCTTCTGAGCTTAGCGCAATCAAACCAACTCTTCCGTTTTCTTATATTAATATAGATATGCACTAACAAACAAAATCTCGATGTTGTCGATGTTTTTGCTAAGTTTATCTATATCAAGCAAAACAAAATCCAAACGCGATCTCTTATCTCTCGCTTACAAACATATTTTGTTTTAATAACCTCCTTGTCATATTAAGATCACACCCTCGTCACAAAAACGTGACATTTTTTGCGCATAACAGGAATTTGAAGAATTTCTTGTGCCAAAACGAGCATTTCGTAACAGGATGACTTAAGCTCTTCATCATCTCCCTGTCCTTTTCCTACTTAAGCTCTTGTTTCATTTAATCCTAACCGGGTCAAATAGAAATAGACGAAATTTTGTCATTACAAGGTACAATTTTTTATCCAGTGATTATGACAAAATGAAACACAAGCGAAACCAGTTTTTTTTTTCTTTTTTTACATAGTTGCAAAATTCTTATAAGAACTTAAAGATCGTTAGAGACATTCCATTTAAATTTTTTATTGCGTATAAAAATAACTTATTTGCATTAGTCAATTAATAATGATGAATACAAATTAGTTAATGAATTACTAGTAGTCAATGAAATAATAATTTTAAATACTAAATATTAAATCACAACGTTTTTACGTTTTTATTTTTAAGAATCGAAGAAAACATTCACAAGAAAACGGAATTTTGATACAAAATTGCGATAGTAACAATTCATTTGACGTGATTAGTCAATTTGCTGAGTATTCAGTTACAGAGAATGGACGAAATAATTGTCTATTGGACCGCAAGGTCCACACCTACAACCGTATAACACATTATCAAGCTACGTTGTCTAGCTTCATTTGCTGTATAGCTGAACGAAATTAACTAAATATCAGATACAAATAATACTTGTGAGTTGCTTGCATCAAAAATAATCATGTTTAGTTAAAGAAAATATAATAATATAAAAGCCGATCGATACTTATAGCAAAATAAATGTCTTTTTTGGATAGTTACTTTTATTTTGAAGATTTCTAGACACAACACAGCATCTTAATTAGAAATATTTAGAGTCTAATACCTCTGAAATACATTTAAAAAACAAAAAAAACTTTTGTCTTTTCTATTTTTTCTTATATATTTTATCTTAACAGAAAACAAAATAATAATCAAAATTTTATTTATTCTTCGTAGAAGCTTTATCCAAAGGTCCGGTATTAATTCGGCCAGTTTGCTTGTGTTCGGAACCCATTGTGAGCTCGGCGTCCCCTGCGGTCGTATGACCGAGCACGTTCAAAGGAATGTCCCCTACTACAACGAACCCTTTAAATCGTTGGCTGCTATATGCTACATCCTTACGGAACAACAGCATTATACGTTATTACTCGTAAGCCAACATGTCATTCTGTCTTTTATATTCTCCAAGGAAGAGTATAAAAGCAATGAATTAAATACACAATGCAATAATTATGCAAAAAAGGTTGCACATGCATAAATTTTTATCATACAAGTAGGTGGCAAACGAGCAAGCGGCCACCTAAGTGACCGATACTCATAGGTATCTGCAACAAATATTCGCGAGTTGCGTCGTCTATTTTCGGTGATGTTGTTGCTGTTAATCTTATTGACGATTTTTACAGCTTCATCGGTTAAAGGGCTCTCGATCGCGGATGATCGAGAGCTAAAAATAAAGTAGTAGATCCCTAGTGTTTGCTAGGTCTCTACTTGCTGCGTGCAGCTATTTGACTTAGTATTGTTCTGCCTCTGAATTGACTGAATAGTCTCGCTGTCGAATATTTTGATGATGTTGCCTACGTGATCGTCGAGGGAGGGAACGGTCCCGTCCCCCAATGGTCGTCAACTATATTTTTAGCGGGTAACTGGGGACGGTGAGAACCGCCTTTTAACGCGGGTGTGTCGAGTGTGCGCGGTGCGTGGTTGGCATCGTACTCGAAGGCGAGGACGGTGAGAGTTTGCGTTTTACAGTGTAGGTGGTGGGGCGGCAACTTTTGTGGGTTGTAACACGACGTGTTTGGGTCTGCGTGTTTTGTAAGTGCTGTCAGGACTTGGAACGTAGTTGGCGGCTTGAGATATGAGAGGGTTGGGATGGTTTTGCGCTTTTTCGAAATATCGCTTTGATATTTCTTTGAAGTGTTCCGCAATGGTTTTCATTTCTAAATCATCGTGGATGTCTTCGTTGCGTTGATACCAACGGGCGCCTGCGGCTTTCCGAAGGAATCGATTTTGGATGACTTGGAGTCGATTTATACTGTCCGGATGGATATGGGCGAAGACTACACTAGCGTAGGCTATAATGGGACGGATACATGCTTTGTATAGATGCAGTTTGTGTCTTAGAGACAA
>DWLR01004682.1:0-11784 GCA_018246295.1 Papilio alexanor hazarajatica | reverse complement strand
CTGTTCTACAAGACGTCAAACACAACACTGCTCATCTCATCAAAAAACCGTTCGATCTTCCCCCCACTCACCCTATAAAATATGATCTTAATACCTTTTTTGACACATGTGACATATGTTTGAAGTATACAGATATTGTTAGAAATAGCCTTCGGCTTCGCACGAGTGCTTTATTCGAGATGAAAGGTACCTATACATATTTCTGCGCACCTAACATTGTGTGTAAAATTTTATTAAATATTTAATAATATTTTATTAAATCGGTCGGAGTCTTCAACGCGTTCAACGTAACTAACAAAGGTACATTCGCGTTTATAATATTAAAAGTTAAAATGTACTCTATTTTTATAAGGACAAGAAAGATGTTATATATTTTTATATTTAAGGCTAATGTCTAAAAAAAAGGGGAGCAATGTTTGACAAATATTAATTTGGCATTACTAATCACTGTTTTTAGTTTTTTCAGAAAGAAGGATCTTTAAGGAGTAATTTCGTAGCTTTTTAATGTATATTTGTCACGTCGAAATGAACTTGTCTTGAATTCTAGAATTAGTTACTTAGTAATGTTTATATCATGAATGAAGATAATTGCTTGCTCACAAAGAAGTAAATATATATAAATAAAAATCAGTCCACAGCTGGACATGATAAATTAAATGTAACTTTTATTACCTTAACTCTACAAGTACGTTTACATACATACATCTATATTTTAGGATCCAATCAATCTTCAAATATTCATAATGACGAGTGTGTAGAATAATTTGAGTTTACCTGGTGCATGGAGTAGACGGCTAGAACGACGAGCACATGCATGATGTTGTGCGAGTTGAGGCAGCGGTCCACCGCGCCCGGGAACCACTTCTCCGGGATGTGCATGGCGCCTATAACACCGCCGCCCAGAGATACTGCGTCCTGTAACCAACGTCCAAGAACTTCCGTAACACCAGAAGAATTGCAGTTGCGTTACCTGCCTTTGACCCTAAATCGTAATGGTTTGGAAATACCGCTGGGGCCAGATAATTCCACAATATGGTCAGCTCTACGGAATATCAACGTAACCACCATCACATCAGCCTATGATCGTCCATTGCTAGACATAGGCCTCCCCCATTTAGCTCATCATTGGAGGGAAAAAGTCCTATAATCGCCACGCTGCTGTCCGTCCTCCGGTAGTATTTACATCCGGACACACGACAAACAGACGTGTTCATGCACACAAATGTTTGTCTTGGGTGGGAATCGAATCGTTAAGGTCATCAGTAATATTTTCATAGTAATATAAATAATGCATTTAATTTGGTGTTGATTGATTACTCAGACTTATTTTATTCAAATTGTACATCCGAGATACAACAAGAGCATGCTTGTTAAAGTTTGTTAAACAAATTCGGTCTTATTTTCTTAATTTTATTTAAAATCTTTGGAATAGAAATACAGCTTGCGTTATTTTAATTGTTCCACAGTATGCATATTCTAGTTTTGAATGGCAATGTGCAAAGTTTGTGCCTGGTGCGGACATTAGGCGAGGCGCCAACTGGGCCAGTACGGGTCCAATGCGTCCCGTGAATTTCCTTCCCATCTCTGATATTAATGTAACAAATCTGTGTAACGTATGTAACTGTCTTATTTTTTATATTCTATTCAACTTTTATTACTTTTTCTCTATCACGACAAGGACTTTTATGTGAAATTAGGTACTTCTATTTAATGTTTTAACCAATTTTTTTACAAACGCGACATGTATACTAACTGAGGGTAGATTTATTAATGAAAGCGTAAAACTTAGGAAGTTTTTATTATATATTTGAGTTCACCCTTAATTAACTACATCAAAAATGTTTCTATTAAATGTATCTGTAAAAATATTCATCAAAACTATCACGTTTATTTCCTTATTGTACATCAATTACATACAAATAAATACTTTCATTTCTCTCCAAACAAGATAAAAATTAAAGAAAATCTTTATTCGAGTAATTACAACAGTTAAATAATCAATATTTAATAAAAAATAATAATAACTAAGAACATAGCCGTGGCTGTTGATGTGATGTGTACATATTTACGTGTACACTTTTAGTAACACATATGTGAACTCTCTTCAAATATGTAAATATATTTTCAAGTTAAAATAAACTGTGCATATTTCTTATAATTGCGGAACTGGAAGGAATTCCTCAATCTCTACTCAGCCTATTAATAACCATAAGGCTATTATTGTTAATAACAAAAGAATACAATACACATTTTTGTTGGAATAACATGTGGAGGCCTTACGAAGTGGCTTCTCTTGCATATGACTTGGCGCGTTGCCAACACGCGCCTCGCTCACATTGCCATATGAAAACATCGAGACGACGTTTATATCTATATAATATACAAAAATGGATCCCCTTTTCACCTGGTTACGCCATAACCTGAGAACAACTTTACCTACCTGTTTCTTTCGTATATCTTTAAGTTTTCTTATACTTTTAGAAGGTTTCTACGGAAAGAAAAATTAAGAAAATCGCGCAGAAAATTGGAAAATTTTCGAAAACTTAAAGCCAATTTTAAATTGGTGCGTGTTTTGACAATAAAAACTTTTTGACACGTTATCAGTGACAAAAATATAGGAAGGATAGGAAGTGTGACATAAATATAGAAATATAGAAGCTGAAAATTTTTAAGCGCTTTACAATCTCTTTAGTAGGTGCACTTTCATTCGTAATGAAAAGAATATAAAAGTCAAAGAATGTAACGAAGAGTTAATAAAGTCAGAAAAAGTCAGACGTTACGTTATACTTCTAATTTTTTCCTACGGTATTCGCGGTATATGAACGTGTATTTTTTTTTTTGTTAAATTGTGATAAAGCACGGCTTTCGATTGGGAACGTGAATTTGTAACATGTCATTTGGCGGTGCGCCAACTACGCCTCGCGGTTCTCTGTTCTTCACAATGTAACTTACATTTCAGTGTTACGTATAATTACATAACTATATATGTTCTTACCTACGAATAGATGAATTTCTAGAAATGTCTCAAGTAGCATTTTATTACGACAAAAACGTATATTAGGTAGGTATTGCTAGCAGTTTTTCATCAAGTTCCAAACATAATCACGCCGTCCTTTTGAATCTGCTTTTGGTGAATGAAACTTTTTTTTTGTACAGTTCGTGTAACAAATAATTATTAAAAAATTTATTGATATTCGCAAGTGGGTCAAGTTTAATTTAGTCTTGGGTTTCAAAAATACACCAAAAATTGACATAATGGTAGATTTCAAGCAAATACGGTTTGGATTTTATGGATTCGTAATGAGACTTACCGCGGCTATAAATGACTTCATGACTTATAAATACAATTATACGAGTATACATTTGAAGTTGATTATGTTTTTGTACAAAAAGTAAATATATTATAAATTATAAGTAATTTCATCCTTATTCCATTAATTCGCTTGTTAACTTGGTTTGAAATGTGTGCTTGCGTATCTGGCAGTCAGGAATAATTAATGGAGGTTGTCATGCACAGGCCGAGTCGGTTCATCTGGGCGATGCATGACGGGCCGTAACTCACGCGCGCCGCCTTCTGTTGGTGCATGATTCCACAATTAGGCTAATCGATTTCCATTGTCACTGATGTTCCCAACGGTTCGTCTCAAAAACAAGCTTAACTACAATGTGTAGCAATGTATTACAAAATAACCTACTCGGTGATGATAACTCATCAATCGCTTTTGACCTTATTTATTGTAACTAAATTATACTCTTGATATTTGCAATACGAACTACGCCATCTATATTCTAATAAAGTTCTTAGCAATAATCTGTAACAGAAAAACAAGGCAACTTTGTATTTCTGTAAGTTGAATTGAATCATCACATTTTTGGCTAAGGCTTGTTGATTTTCCGTTGCTCATATAAAATTTCCGGCAACCTGTAAAATATGTGTATTGTGGCGCTTCGTCACATAACATAATACAATTTCATTAATATTCTAGGATAAACATCGCCTTTAAGATGAATGCGATGTTTTATCATAGAATATTGTGTTTAAGTTAACTATGTAAATAACCGAGTAACAAGCACGAATCATAGGGCTTCTCGCTAAATAGGTAAGACCCTAAGTACATTGTCTGGGGAACTTGTAAATGGCTTGCGAGTTAATGCTTAGTTTGCGGAAGTCATTAAAATGTAACGCCATCGTAAATACCTTTACAGGCACTCTTATCGTAAAACGTATAGTGGAGTAGGTGTTTCGGGAGTCAGTTCTTATACACTGTAGAATATTCCGTATCAAAAATATTTAAAAATAACATATTTTTAAAAACTACAACCATGGCTGTGGTTTAAGAACGACAATAATGCATAACAATTCATTCAACATTCCTATTAAATTTGATTTATAGCCTACCAATTGTTAGCAAAATGTTTTTTCATGTAGTTTGACCGAGGTGGTACTTCAAAGTATTGCTAAACGGTAAAACCGCCCACATAAATTCCATAACCTGTGTCCTAATTAATCTATTAAGCTGTTGGTGATACAATTAAAACCAGTAATAGTTATTTTAAAAACTAAAACCCGTGATTATCATGTTATTATGATACTTCGGCGGAAGAATACGAATCTCATGGCTTCGCACTCTTCAACATCAGTCAGCCGTCAGGGATACAGGAGATCACAATGGAAAGAACATAAGTACATATACATACACACAAAAAATTACCCTGAAGGAGGTCAAAGATCCTTTGGCATGAACCAAACATACATACATACTTGTTCATCATTTTTCGGCTATATTTATGCATCAGCGTATGTTGCCTTACATACAATTTCGACATAAAAAAATTACATCGATCTACAACTGTTGTTATTATGTCGCTAGATACAACGGCTATCATGGTTACATTTAAATTGGCGTTAATTGAAGCAACGTTATACCGTATTCCAATTACGTTCCACAATTCGCGTGTAACAAGTTTACTTAGAGCTTAGTGGACGTGTCTCACGTCAACGATGATATGAAATTATAATAAAGCTGCCACAGGTTTCGGCGTCACCTCCTTTGTATCTTGTTACTATGGATATCTCCAGCGGGACAGTGGGGTTTTATATTATGGTTAGACCTTACATATGGCTTTTGCAACAATTACGGTGTTAGATGGATGTAGTCTACCATTTGACAGTTGTGGAAAAAATATTATTCTAAGCAATATAAAAAAGACATTTTTTTTTTCAAATCAATGTAAAGATTGTAAGAATACGGCGTGTTGGTTTATTCGTAAAAAAATGGCGTGTTAACTGACGAATAAGTATGGTATTTACTTCTTAATTTGGTTTTTATTTGGTTAACAAATTCAACATTCTAAATTGTTCTTGTCTGTTTGTACATCTCTTTCAAGAGGGCACAAGATAGGCGTCCATAAAACTAAGCTCAATATCTCCTAACCTTTTAAAATTATATTTGTAGTATACTTAGTTAAAATATTACACCCATATAAATATAGCTAGGCTTTGTTTAAAATGAACAAAAATACATATCTAGATCTGAACTTTAAACCAAATATTCTCGTACCTTATATTTTATTTTTGTAGGATGATATACGAGATATTTTACAAATATTGTTTTATATCTTACTATAAACTTATATTTTATTGTATTAGCACATAAAATCTTGGTCTTAGGTAACGTTATTATATATATACAGGTAGAACCTTTTTATTTACAAAAATTGTATGTAGCTTACTTGTAGGAAGACGTGTAGGATAGCGTGGGGGTCTCCCCCGCCGAGCCTGGCCGCACGCGCGCCGGCTAGCAACAGCCGCATGCAGAACGGCGCCGCGAAGCACAGCCTCCGCTCCCACGGCGACCACGCGCGCATCGCCTGGTAATATTTCACAATACACCGTTGTTACTGAGAATTAATAAGTCCTGCGACTGCGATCTGTTGAAACTTCCCCCAAACATTGGGAATGGAAGAAACCTTTAAGAAATTTTCGTTTAATTGGAAAACGAACCAAGAACCCGCAACGTAACAGTTAGGTGACTGCTTAGCAAGGTACACTTGGCTTACCTTATAAAGTCCCAGCAGACTGCCGAGGCAGTAGACGGCGAGCGCGGCGTAGCGCAGCGGCGCTGGCGCGCAGTATACCGTCGCCGTGACCATCGGGATGGCGCCTGCAACAATCGCACATATAGTTAACAAATGCATAATTATCATTTGGTCATTAGTTGTGGCGAACTTTATCCTACCACAGATGACGAGAGAGATGCTGCAGCCTGGAGTGGTCGCTGGAGATAAGGCCCGAGGACGTAGAAGTAAATGTACAATCCCAAAACAACGAAGCAGAAAAATGGCACGACCTTGTACACTCTTGTGCTTCGATCCGTCCCACCTAAGGGTTGGTCATGGGTAGAGTGGTGTGTTGGTCATCAATCTAAATGGTCTTATGAAAATGTGGGTTGAGTTGGATGCCACTAAAATAATTATTTTTGTTTTGTTTCTTTTCATTCTTTTGCAGTGGAAATAGTCAGACATTTTATACGAAATCTGTTGTAGTAAATTTAAAACTTATTTTTTAGATACAAAATAGATGAGAAATGGTATTAACGTAAATCAGTTTCTTAATTCTGTGCGGTCAAAGCTTTTAAAACATTAAGTTTAAAAACTTAATTTCTTAATTATCAAAACACTGACTATAACTTTAACTGTAAAAATTTGAGTTAAAAATAAAACAAAGTTTTAAACTTATAACTACTTTCTTCGCGTTCATTTTTAAGTGAAAAACATAGTACTTAATATAGTAATGTTATACTTTTTTAAGTCTCTCTCGCGATAATTAACAAGTTTTTTGTTCTGGAGAAATGAACAAAAGAAAAAAGCGATTTTGGAGTTGCTAGTTGAGTTGGAAAGAGTTGCTGCTGCATTAAAATAGCGGCATTGCATTTTAAAAAGAATCGGCTCGTTTTTTAATTTGAAATATGTGTATTAACGCCTTCATTCTTTTATTATTTAAAAATTCCCTCTTGATCTTCTATACCATAAAATGATTTTTTTTTTTCAAATACAAGTTGGCACAGGCAAGTTGGCACAAAAGAATGTCTGGGAATGAAATTTTATGCCCACACATTTCTTTGCCTTTTTTTTCTGCTCATTTCTCTTTTATTAAAAGTGTCGCAAAGCATCTACAATTTTGCGGGTCGCTGTATGTTAATACATAAACATATAGAGAATTACACGCATAGGCACATGGTACCTATGCATGTACTTCTCTATGAGTCCAACCACTTTTGTCATATGTTGCCACAAAAACCCCATAACATTTAAGTAAAATTTAGTACTTGCACTGTACTCATTAGTGCACAAGTGTTTATCTTTTTGATTAAATTAATCGACCTTAAATGTTTTCCTATTTTACTTTAGTGTACAAAATAAAATGTACTCTTGAAAATGAGTAAAATGACGGAATGCTTTTAATTCGTTAATGCTTCACTCTTTTACTGCTAATTAAAATTAAACGGCTCAGGCGTCTTATTGTTGGATATTTTCGGACTGGTCGATAGTTTGCTAAGAGCTTTAATAATTAAAAGTTTAAAAAGCATTTTTTTAAAAAGCGATGACGGTATTTTTTTTAATAAGTGTGTAGCTAGAAACTGGACCAGATTATAAAGTCTAAAATTTCTCTCAAATCTGGTGCCTATTTCTCGAATTTTTCCTCACATATTGAAAGTTGTACGAAAGGATAACATTTTACTTGCTTCTTAAAATATATTAAATATGCTTTACGGGTAAACAAGAACTTCCGCAACAACGGTTCAGATCCATCATGGTCGCTATTTTAGTACTTGCCCCTTTAATATATTGTATAATGTAGGTAGGTTATAATAACCTAACCTCTGTTCTAAACATTAAAGACGGTCCCAAACTACACCTTTTGCAGTCTAATGAGGGTTCTGCGAACAGACGAGACTGCATCAAAGTGATGTTTCGAAGCCCAGAGACGAACTGTTTCTGTCTGTCATCTTTGTCTAAACAGGTGTCTTTCGGTTATCTTCGTTTTTCTCGTTGCTAACTAATTCGATCGACTCGAAAGTCTTGCTTTTTTGATGCAGTGTGCACCAGTCGCACGTCAACTCGTATGTCGCTGCCCCGACATGCGCGAGTAACATAGCTCATTGTTGATTTCGTTCAGAAAAATAAAATGTTTAACGAGCCAAACAGACGCGGACCTTTAATTACGCTCGTTCAATTCGCTCTCGTGTAATTTTCATAAATGCAGTATCATTTTTCGCAAATGAAATCAAAACTCGTCGCCAGGTAAAATATATTGTGCTAATGAAACAGCGGTTGGTTTGCTTTTAGTTTGGGACTGTCTTTATTAATTAAAATTAGAACAGAGAATAGGTTAATACAACCTATCTACATTATAACAACATTTATACAGCCTCATCGGCGTATACTATACTTTATACTAATGTTAATGAAAAAAAAATGTAGGTTCATTGTAATCATTTGAAATATGTAACATAATAATGTTTTTATCTTTTTAGTACGGTGGAACATACTGCGATCGCCAACCCGCCTGCCAAGCGTAGCGATTATGGCACATTCCCCCCCCCCCCCATGGACGATCATAAGCTGAGATGGATTGTTTTTATCTGTCTGAGCCATGTAATAATGAAATGTTATCATTGTATCGTTTTGTAACGATTTATTGATGCAGGTATATGCTAATAACAATTCGTGTTAGCCGCGACATAATGAGTTCTTTATCACGCGATACGATACTTTCAGAATAACGTCGCCGAATACGACATTTTTATTAATATTTCATTAGACTGTCATTAACAATCAACTTAACTATGAATATTTCCATATATTTGATTCATTTTCAATACCATTATACTATGATTGGAACACTACGGTTTAAAGATTTTGAAGTCTGTTTTACTGTTTTAGCGTTATAACAATTTCAACAATACATTTGTAGTAAAATTGATTAATTTTCGCATGCGCTACAAATTTAACGAGTTTATAACGTCATGGCCCTATAAATAAGCCGTTATAATAAAGTTAAATAACACGAAAAAAGTAACATAATAAGATTTTTACAAATATAACCTTCAGACGCCAGATGAACTTTGATTCGTTTTTCATAACTTTTCCTAGCCCTGACCAAGATCATAAAGATCAAAACATAGGTTTATTGTAATACGAGTTGAATAACGCCACCTGGTTACAAATTAATATACATAACAATGTTTAATCCAACGAAAGTTTAATGTGTGGCTTTTTTATCTCTTATAGAAATAAACAACTATGATGTAAAACTATTTTGTCAACTGTGGTTATTTCAAAACAGGAAATATACAAAATATGTTAAAGGGACGGAACGAACGGACGTAGACACAGAATACATACCCGCAAAAACACACTATACAAGCAAACCCACTTGACACTTGTACACAAGTTATAAACTGATGAAACTAATTCCACATAACTCGTCGGTTACGGTTTACACGTAATATTGCCTAAAACTGTAAAATATGAATTATTTAGTTTTTCAAACGTCGTCTTGCTACGGAAGTCATTTGCAAATATGTACGTCAGCAGAAATGTGGATACTGTGTAAGGTAGCGGGTTAAGTTCTAAAAGCTTGCTGCAGAGGCGCTCGACCTAATTGCATTCATGTTCAAATTGCTGAGCGTTTCTGGAACAGTCATAATATTAATGCGATTTTGATTTTATTCAATGTTTTTATTATTTTAAAATGTTGGTTATGCTAAATTCAGCGACTATCAGAATTATATTTATGAATGTTTATATGTCTACTTTCAGTTAATTCCTCTTTTTTGTAGTATAATTTAAAGATTGTGAATACAAGGACAGGAGTGCTATTAAAATATAAACGAGATTTAGAAAACTAGGCAAGAGTGAGTCAAGAGTAGTTCAATCTGTTTGTTGTTAGTATTTTTTTTTTCTAGTTTTGGACTAGTAAATATAATAAATAGGACATATCAATTGAACTCGAAGTATATATGTGTATAACATTTTTTTAATATCTGTGTATTATGACTGTTTGTTTCCTAAATAAATAAAAAATATATAATTTATATTTAAAATGATATTAAATATTGAAAGTTAATATAGATAATACTTCTTAATATGATATGTTGTATGCAGAAAGACCTATTCCCGCATATTTTCACATAGAAATATTCTATGACAATAAGCTTTTTGTATATTCATCTGAAAAGGTGCGAGTGTAAATGTTACTTTTTAATAAAAACGATTAGTTGATTTCATTAAAATGTGCAAAGAAAGAGTTGATTAGTCAGTTGATTCCGCAATGTAACAACTGGGCCAGTAATTAAACTGAGCCGGCAGCCTCTCAAGCCAATCAACTCGGAAAAAATCAATCTGAACCATTTCCCAGTCGGCTTTACTTCGAGACTTACGTTGTTTTTATACAACCTCAAAAGTGGAGGTGCTTCTCAATTTGCTTCTATTTTATTGTTTGTTACGTGAGGATTACGTCATTTATGAAGGGAATTTGCAAGTTACTTAATTAACTTAATTTTCCAAATGTCATGAACCTCCGGTTCCAAAGACATACCTTTGTAGAAAATTTACATAATGGTATATTTGAGACAAGCCATGTTTGGATTGAATGGATTTGTAATGAGACACACCGTTAATGTAATTGACTTAATGACATATTATTAAGACCTTAAAAAGAGAATTAAAAAAGACACTTAAAAAAAGAAAGATTCAAACGTTGTGTTTCAAATATATACTTATATCTGTTTGTTTCAAATAAACTTAAAAATTAATGAATCGATTTTGAAAATTCTTACACCAATAGAAAAGTCATATCAGCGTAAACTTCATATATTTTATTTTTGTTGTAGTCTATCTCAACGAGCAAAGCTGAGACGGATTGTTAGTGTGAATTGTTAAATAAATAACAAGCAGTTGTCTAAAATTTCATTCGTAGCTTTTACAAGTCTCGGATATTGCACTGGCCTCCGCAGTGGGCTCCTAAGTGCTAAGTATGTTATCATCGATGTAACCTTAAATCATTTGTGTACAATGGCAAATCTAGAATTACCTATGCCCCGTGTAAATCAGCCACCGTTTGTGCAAATTACTTATTGAACATATTGCCAGCGTCTTCTTTTGTATGTTTGTAGGTAAATTGCATATTTGTTTGGTCCTTGAGTCACTAATATTCCTGCAGAAAGCAAACGTCACTTTACTTAGAGGCCGGTATTTATAATTCAGCAATGATATGATTTTATTACGCTGTAACGGAATGTTTCAACGTAATTTCACTAAATTATAGATGTTTTATTAGCTTATTTATTTAAGCATCAAGAAAAAAATCAAAAATCATACGCATAATGAATGATCGATCAATGACATACAAAATTAAATGAGATCTATTTGCGAATAACCCCTTTCTAACGAAAGAAAAAAAAAATTGAAACCGTTTCGTAAATGTCGAAGTTCTGCGGTTGTAAGATAAAAAACGAAATATACAACCGAATTGAGAACCTCCTTTTTTATGTCGGTTAAAAATGAATACGATGAAATAATACGATTTCATTTTAAATATTTCATTTTAAATCGTGAACAAAGCTCTCTAGTCAAACATAAAAATATCAGTTACCTTCATTAGACCTTTGCTCATTTTGCTAAAGGGTCTTTCAACAAGAATGGGTCGATGTTAAAATTGAATAAAACAAGATGTGTGTGAGATATTAACGATATTTATTTTTTATTTGAAAGGCCCAT
>DWLR01004681.1:0-11784 GCA_018246295.1 Papilio alexanor hazarajatica | reverse complement strand
CTTTTGGAGTTTTATTCAATATTGTAATTTTTTCAAGGTGGTCTCAAACTTTTGGCCGGCAGTGTATATATATATATATATGTGTGTGTGTGTGTGTGTGTATAATATATATAATATATGTGTGCTATTGTGCATCATATTGTTCTGTTTAATGCAGGGCATGTTGTAATGAGAATTTTAATAAGTGCATTGAAGATCTGATAAGAGAATAAATAATAATACGAAGATGCTTTATGAATGTCAGGCACTATAAAGATATGGTTTACGAGTATGACAAATTAATACGTAAGATATAATATTCTTTGCATCACAAAGTGTTCCAAAGCATTGTATGATATTTCCCTTATAATGAGCATTGTTTCTCGGAGAGTTTAAATTATTGACGTTTCGATGTCAAATTTTTGTTATTTATCTTCCAAAAAAAATTATGAAGAATATTAATGTTCGTCTTTTTCTTTATTAATAACATAATTCCAAACGTCAAATTTGCAAGGAATTTATTTTACAAAATTATTATTTATTTGTGCGGCAAAGGACTCTAAGTCGAAGGCTTTCAATTGAAATCTATATTGAGCCGATAGATCGGAAGTTATGTGATTCCTGAGCTTTCATTTCGACAATCCCTTGATTTTAAGAATTGTTTCAATTTGCTTCTTATTTCGGGAATAGAGTAAAAGTAAGCTCCCTTAAGTAGTAAAGACTACCTATCCGTATAAAACTATAATTGTATATACTTTTATACAAGTTATTTTAGTTTGGCGTAATGTCTACGAGCTTGTATTCTTGTGCGACAAAACAACAAAAATACACCCGAGAGGCCGCAGTGAGATCGTTACATTATTTGTACAGGATACAGTGACGCATTACAATTACACTGCCTAAATTCCACTGGATAATGTAGAAAAGAATGTCATTTAAAGGAGGACTGTTTCATTTAATTCATTCTCTCGGATGTAGTGAGTTTAACACGTATAAGAAAAACTTGTTTGGACATGATGAAACAATGAAGAAAGATTTAGAGAAAATTAATGTTGCGAAATTGACGGCGAAAAAAATGCTCTCGGTTGGTCTTCAATGGGCCATCACTTTTATATATCGTCTCTTCTTTATATATATATATATATATATGTATGTATGTATGTATGTATATATATGTATAATTTAATGTAGCTGGATATATAAGCACAATCACGTGCTATGCGGCAATCGGCCATTAGATCAGCAGTTTCGCAGGACGCATAGATCCCGAGGCTCACAACGGCAGTTGCACAACAGAATGTGGTATAAATGCAACGATTCAATAGCGAAGCCAACACAACTAATAATTAAGGTTCGCTGTGTTGTTGGTGTTGAATTACGAAAACGGAGAGTCGGCAAATAAGAAATAATCAACCAGTGTTCATGATTTTAGACTCCTATCTACATATATATAGGATATACTCGTGGTTCATCTTTCTTGTCAAGATATTTCAGTTCAGTACTTCTTTAATAGTGTGATTGAATCGTTAGTTTATTCAAGCATCATTTATTGTTACATCACCCTAAAACTAAATAGAAAACGTCAATATTTGTGTATACAATTAAATTGATTGACCATTAAATTTGTACAAACTTTTTGAAGTGCAGGAATGTATTTTAATGTCCCTGAGAAAACTCCACACCACGAGGCTGTAATTCGATTTAGGCTTGACATTTGTTTATGGAACGGAAAAAATCATTATGTAACTTAAACATGTATTTGATATTAAATGATCACAAAAATACCCGATTATGATTCAGCGTACTACCGGAAAACAATAGCACAATAACATTTGTATGCTAATGCATCTACAATTCTGGAAATTATATCAAAAATACCCTTAAATCGTACTCATTACAAAAATTATAAAGTAAATATCTTAATCACATTTGAAATACGTCCTTTTACCTATAAGACTATACTATATACCTATATTTCCTCATAGTCACACTCTATTAATTATTCAGATATGTCATGGTTCATGTGAATTTACAATACGTTTGATTCGGTATTCGTTCACCTCATTCATCGGGTGAAGAGAAGTATGTTTTACTTACGAGTTAATGTTTGATGAGTGAGTTTTTAAGGCCTTATCCCTATCGCACCGCCACTTCACAGTACAGATAAAAGTACATTACATAATATATACCTTTTATGTAACAAGAAATAAGGATTCAACCCATTGTTGGCTACAAAGCTGTTTGTATCCTTCTGTAAGTAAATATAATAAAGAGTATAATACTAAGTTACAAAATTTACCACTAAAGCTTAGCGCGCAATACGATTTTTTACCGTGGTATTTTTTTTTGTCGCAGAAATTTATAGGTTTGCAGGAAGTGCGCGGAATTGGAACAAAAATATAAATATTAATTAAACTATAAAATATTTCGCGATGAGAAATTGTAGTGCCTGCCGTCGGCCTAAAATATCTACTTCAAATTTTATTGTCATATTTCAAAGGTTCTTATTTTCTAGCGTTCATTTCTTTTTACGCGGCACTATGGCTGCACGAATTGGCACAAATAACACGATTGATTTGCACTCCACAAACATACCGTGCATACATCAAAGTGATTCCAGGCAAAGGCGTCGTGACCCGTGAATATTTTATTTGCCGTTGGGACGAGACAATACAAGAGATCGAGGCAATCTAATAAAATCGGAATTTAACATTGTTCTTTTGACGTTGCATAGCGAGCGATAACTCTGGCCTAACACTTCACATCAAACGTTTCCCTAGTTTTTTTTAAATACGTTTTTTTAGTACGTTCTTGTAGATGAGAAACGAATTTCGAAGGCTTAGGCGTGACCGAAGAAAATTTCACAAAAAACTAATAAGAGCACAAACCACATCTCTTGATTGCCAATTCCTGCTAATTTAAGATTATACGCGAAAATATAAATTTTTCCTTCGAATAAAGGAGGAGGAGGTTAATAATTCGCTTGTGTTTTTTTTTTGGTTTTTTACTCCAGGTCTTCGTCATCTATGAATTGATTAAAAAACATTGTTGGAAAGGGGACATTCGCAAGTGGGTACCATTAAATTTTGAATGTCATTGAACCTTGGGTTCCGATGATATACTGAAAATTGACTTATTGGTAGACTTAAGACAAGCCCTGTTTAGTTTTAATGGATTACTGACGGACGTACTGTGGCCATAAATGACTTATGAATAAAATTATATAAATTTGAAGTCGGTTTTGTTTTTGTTAAGTTTGTAAAGGTTCGGTTTTTCACCGGTCGATTGGGCCCATTTGATCAACATCCTGCAACGTTCTACTGGTTCCAGCACTTCTGAAAACTTGGTTCGAAAGCTAAAGAAATGTAAAAGTTGGTGTATTTTTTGAATTAATAAAAAATAAATAATAAGTAAGCTTAACCTTAATTTCCGCTTACATAATTATATGTTTAATGCTTATTGTATGCTTATGAAAAAATAGGCCAAGTTTGTGTAAATATTTCACGGCGTTACGAATGTTACATTATGAGGTTGTTGTACTGCGTACTTTAATTTAGTTTCAGAATTCCGTTTACTTGGTTATTTATACTTTATACGATTCCTCTGAAATGGTTCATATGTACTAAGATGGTAATTACCTCTGCGTCATTTGGTATAAGTTAAGAGCAAGGCCATATTTAAAAAAAAACCGAAAGTATTCCAAAATTATTAACATTGTTGTATAACGAAATATATCTATTTAACTGAAACTGCGCCTATTGTCTATACATTTTTGTTATTTCCTCATAAGATTTTTCAACACTTTTGTAATAGAAGAAGCTCTGGGACTTTTAAAATAAGTTTAAAAGTTTTTCTGATTTGGTTTAACTAAATGCTGTATTAAAAAAATATTCAAAAATAATTTTCGATTACAAATTTAAATGCAGGGATTTAATAAGAGACATGCTTAAATTATAAATTTGTATAAAGTAGAAAATTTATATTCCAGATAAGAAGATCGCTTTTAATCGATTAAATTAATCTGGTAAATGATTGATTGTGTGTCGGAATTAAGTGATTTCTTCAAAGATATTACTTGCAGAGCTGTCTCTGGCCATGTTGTGAGGCGTCATGGTCGGAGGTGAACGCTCGCGGCTAGAGGATGAACTTGACACACCTTAACATTGGCCTCCCGAGTAATTGCAAATATTACGTCGTTTCTTACACGCTGTTTTTCTTTCGCTATTCTCACGTAGGTTTTCAGCGAGTGTGAAAGTGTTCAAACTAGCGGTATAATTGTCTTTGAGTACGATAAATTCGGACATATTTATCGTAAATGACACTTGAAATTTTGTTTAACAAATAAAATTAAAATACACATTTCTAAACAGTAATAAAAAAACGGTTTTTCATGAAGAATATATAATTAACATGGGATTGCCAGTGCTTGTTAATTTAAGCCTTCCGAAACCCCGTTTAGAAAAAAAAATTCAACCTTCGTAAATAATACAATTCTTTTTTGTGTTAAACTAAAATAATTAATAAAAATGATTAGCGAATTTCGGTTTCGAAATTACAACTATTCTTTATGCCTCAAGGCTTTTGACTAATACTTTACTATTTGTTTAGGACTTTAGTAGGTGTTAGAGTAATTTGAAATTTTGTCTATTGATTCTTTTAATTAATTAAAATTGATTTTTAGTATCAAAAAAGTCTTATTATCTGATTGTAATAAAAATAATTCTCGTATTTAAAGCTTAATAAGTTCTTAGCCAAGCTTTTTAGTTTTTCTAAATCCTCTTTTGGTGAAGAGACTGATAGCAGTCGTTGTCCGTTTATCAACGAACTACCATTTCCCAAATGTTGTAACGAGTGAGCACAAAAAATAGGAATTATCTTTTCATATAAAAATTCTACACTGCGAGACTTGAGATGTATAAAGACCGATTATTAATTCTTAATTCGATATCGCAGCCGCTAGGCCCTCACCGCCTGTCAGTTTATATACATTACATAGTTTAAATACATAGTTTAAATATATACAATAAATATATAAATTAGTACATAGTTTAAATATATTACAAGCAAAACAATTTAGGTCGCCACTAGTGTGCATTGGTGCTGACCCAAATCGATGATAATAGAAAGTTGTTATTGCTCAATTATTTGTTATAAACAAAAATAAAGTTTTAAGCTTACAATATTCCATTCAGTCCAGCATCGAGTTTCGCATCGAGCTGGTGTCCCTACCTTTTTAGCGTCATAAATATATTAACCCTTCTAAAGTTTCACGGTAAGCACTTCAATACGATTCCAGGGTAGGGACCGTGAACCCGGGCGTCCGCGCTCCGTGTTTATCAGACGTCGGATGGACCGAGGCCGGTATATAAGCCGGCGGCACCAGCAGCCGGCACCAGTCGCGATTAACCGCCAACGCTGTCAGCTTCCGCAGCACGAGGCCGCGCCGACCGCCAACTGAATTGAGACAATTGCCACTTAACACCCTTCCGCGATGTCTGCAATGAGAAACACACTGCTATTCGTGCTCCTACTCCTCGCCGTTGCATGCGTCGAGTGTGCACCCTTCTTCGACGCTATTTACGATGCGATCAACGGCAACGGCAGAAGGTCCTATGGATATGGAAATGGATACGGCAACTACGGTTACAACTATGGATACAACGGCTACGGTAGCAATGGTTACAGGCACGTCGACAGACCGCAACGGCAAGGGAAGACGTACAAGGAAATCTGCAGAGTGCACTATCCGGACGCCGTCGCATTCCCTGGAGCAGGGGGGGTAGTTTGTCCCTACTGAGGGTCGGATCGCGTGTTCTACGCAATGGAGCGCCTGCTCCGACGTCGCAACATCATGAGGATGGGTTGATCTGGACTGAACACCTTAACGTCTCAATATTTTATACGTAGTAAGTCATTACTCAATCCCTATTGAGATTTAAGTTTTTTCAATGGGTGAAATGCAATGTGCCATAATAGTAGACATTTAAAGAATCAGTAAATAGCAAAGAAGAATGAACGTCCCGGTCAACCGTCACTCCAGTGTGATGAAAGTATTTCGTTTTTTCAATTAATACGTAAGTTATAAACAATTGTGATGCGAAGTGGACAGTCACTGGTGATAACCTTGTGATAGTGAGTTAGTTGACCTATTATCAAACGTTAACAGTTACGTTTCGTTTACGTTTAAGTTTCACTTTGTGCCGATCGAACGAACAGTGCCTAGAACACGCGATGTATTTGAATTGTTAACACACTTTTCAAAAGTTAATTATAAATTGGCTTATTGTACTTATAAAATACACGACGTTTGTTGTTCATAATTTACAGATATGTAACAAATATTGTTTGTTAGTTTTGTTGCGTTGCATGATAATGTCATAATGAAATTTCAAGGCACTATGTTTAACTTCAATATTGTCAAATGTTTTTACTGTAAAATTACCCGTAAGTGTTGTTAATTGTTTTTGTGTTTATTATAACTTTATAATAAATTGCAAATACCTACTACAAACCGGTGAGTTGTGTACTGTGTTAGATGTTTTTAAGTTTATTTTAATTTATAATATAATATATAAGTAATGTACTAGTTAATAATTAAAAATGCTCACAATAATACTCAAGTTATTTAATAACCTTTAACCTTTTAATCATCGTCAAAACATCGAAGAGAACAACTTAAGTTCAATGCAATGTTAAAAGAATTGAAAATTATAAGAAAACCCATAAACGACGAGTTTGTATGCGTAGGTACAGTTGAGTTCCTTGGCGGTATTCCACTTACAGAAAAATTGCCTTTAATATTCCTTGCTACGAGCTAAACTCCGCGTCCTTCTTACAAATGACCAATTAGGGTGCTACCGATGTTTTGATAAAATAAAATAAAATCTGTGGCGTACCTGCACTGTACCCCTGACTATTGTTATTATCACTTTGTTTCCCGCTCTGGAAATTTTACGACCTCTGCCATTCAGACGAATTCATTATTTCTGAAAACTCTGTTGTTACAACATTAACCGACCTTTCGTCCTAACACATTTAAAAGTGGCATCCTATTTGTTATTGATTCTGCCTCAACGTCTCTAGGCGTACGAAACGTTCAACAATTGTCTTTTTTAAAGTGTAATACTGCCAAGGAACCCGACTGTACATACATGGATGTAGAATAGGATTGACAGAATCGTGACTAATGGAAGTCCATAATATTCTGGACTCAGAGTAGTAAGCAAAGATTATTAATCTCTGGGATAGGGTAAAACCGGGATAGATGCTCCACTTTTTTAAATAGCCATCTAATTTTAAAAACATTAATTTCATACGAATAATTTCTATTAATGTAGCTAGCTCAACCCTTTATGTTTAATTATTATTACTATTATTATCAAATACAGATTTTGCAAAAATTAGCTTATCGTGGAACAATTTTTTTGAGGATAGATGCCTACCTATACGGATAGTTGCTCCACCATGAAAATACTCAGAAGGATAGATGCCCTTTATACCGTGTAATCGAAAAACTCAAATGTTAGATAGAACTTCTAAAACAGCAATTGTCTCTAAGAAACATGGGTCATAATAATGAAAAATATTTTGTGTTCTTTTTTTATTTTTCAACTGTTATCTTTAGAAGATAATTCTAATATCACATCAATGACCGTAATTAAAATTTTAAAACATTTGTTTAACTAAAATATGAATTCTTAAGTTTCAATATGCATAATTATATTTTATGTTAAATTAAATTTGACAAGTATTGCATCCATTGAAGTCCATCCTCAAATTCAGGTTTTTTTTTCACACCTTTTATTATAAGAGCTGGTGGAAGCCGATGTTTGCCATGGTTTCACCTTTTTCGGCGGATGTGACTACTTCTCTACTAAGACCTTTAACTCTAGCCACGGACTTCAGATTGTCTGATAGCTCCGGATTTCGTTCATTAAAACTTTCGAACAATGCGCCTCCAGCTATTTCGTTTTTGTGGTCGAAATTATGTTTTAACTTTAGCTTTTCAGCAAATTGATAAGCTAACATGCGTAAGGCTTGTCTAATATTTAAAAAATATACACTTATTCCATATAGATGCCCCTAAGGGCACTTATACCTCGAAAATCCGGGCAACTATCCTTTATGGTAGGGATAGATGCCCAAGTATTTTTTAAATAAATTATAAACAAAACAGCATTCATTTAAATCTAGATGCAGACTCAATGAATCAGTATATTGACATAATAAAAAGTATAACGGAATTTGTTACTAATTATAAAGTTATAAAACGCAAACTACTAACCTTTAAGTCTTTGACGTGTTTGTGAATTTCACCGCGGATGCACATGCACGAGTGAAATGCATCCTAACCACAAGGCTATCCGTAGGTAATTGATGTACGGGATGACTGCGGCTCCTACTTACACAATTAATTCTTAGTCGCGAGTTCGGGAAGTTAGGTTTTTAGAATATGAGGCATCTATCCTGCTGCGGCATCTATCCCGGTTTTACCCAAGGTGTTAATTTTTTTTGATATTAAATACTTAAAATTAACACAAAGATTGAGACACTATCTTAATAAACATACATACATTTGATCTGTTCTGTGCTTCGTATAATTTTTAAGAGTAATGAGAAGATTGTAGCGTAACTTCTAAATGTTTTTCTTAATTTTTTTTCCCAATAGTGTTGAGCTTCTGAGAAAGGAGCATTTTGTATTTAATATCCGTTTCTATTCTACTGGCCGAACAAGTAAATGGAAACACTGTTATACTTTTTTTTTTAAATAGTCGAAGGAAACAGCATGTCATCGCCCTTTTCGAATTGTTTGGAAAAAGCTATTCGCGTGGAGGTAGTATCATATACATCAATGTATATAAGTAATATATGATTACTCACGAAATTATTAAAGATACATTATTTCAACTTTCTTAAATATATTTGTGTTCTAGCATTCTTTTACGCAATCAATTTATATAAAAATACAATTAAGCTTCAGTTAAGTATTGTAAATTTTCAAACAAAACTTAACTAGAGTCAGAATTGTGAAGTTTCTCAATTTTAACTACATGGCGTTATTGAAAATTTAAAAACGAATTTATTATTTATCATCTCTATGATGCTATGTCCCTTAATAATTATGAAAATGTCAAATCAATTGGACATCTAAGTGTCTAAAAATATATAAAAATTCAGTTGATTAGATATAAACAAATAACAGCATAAACAAATAAAAACATGTGAAATAAAATTGTTTAACCGTCATTTCTTGTAATAAGGTAGGAAGCGTTAAGGTGCACACTCTACGCTCCTTTGTTGCGGATGCCATTTCTCTGCGCAGCGCTCTCTGTCATCATATACATAAATCGCAAGCAATGTTGCGTTGTTGATCTTTCTATAAACAATTCACTTTAAATGCCAAAAGGTGCAGTCGGCGGAGAGGTCAGCTGTTATCTCTATAGACGACCACTGGACCAAAATAAATGTCGTATTTACGCATCTCACAATACAGCAACCTTTCAATTACTGTAAAAAAAAATAACACAAAAAGAACTAGATTCATCTGAAAAATTTGTAAGCCCGGCCAATATACCCCATTTTCAGCGACATCAAAAAATAAGGGCTCTCAATTCGGTTGTTTGTGTTTTTTTTTTATCTTTATTACCGCAGAACTTCGTCATTTATGGACAGCTTTATTTTTTCCTTTTGTTGGAAATCGGACATTTGCAAGTGAGTCCCATTTAATTTTTTATATTATTGGAGCTTGGGACGTTTGATATCAACATGTCTATGGTATCATGTATTTTTAAATAAATTTAATTTAATTTTATAAATCTTTTTTATTTGATAATGATATTTTACATGTCATGTGCGGAAAAAATCGGTGGTGCATTTAGTCAGCAACAGATCTGCAACTACGCACTGGTTGAAATAACCATTGAACCCGAATCTACATCTTCTGTGCTGTAGAAACGTCGGTTAACCTAGTGAACTTAGAGATGTCGTTTTCGGTGACTCAGATCCAGATGACGCCGACGATCGGCGTGTCCTACACTCCCTCAGCACCCTACACACCTGGTACCAGAAATTCGAGCGCAAGCTACAACAGAACCCAACTGGAAGTATCAATCCAACCAATTCAATTGGAACTTATATGAGTGAAGACATATTTTTTGTTTTTTGTGCCATTTCATAATGCCATATTAAATACCTTACATAAGTATATTCCCAAGGAGGGTTGGCGTCAGGCAGGCGGCCGGCCTTAAAACTATAGCCAAAACCAGTAACAGTATGAACTACAGTAGAGTCCAGGATATATGGAAGAGTAGTACCTAACCCTACGTAAGTGGGAAAAGGGCAGGGAGATGGACCTTGGGTTTCAAAGATTTCATATAAACTGAAAATTGACATATTAGTAGACAAGACAATTTAAGACAAGCCCCGTTTGAATTTAATGGATTTTTAATGAGTCGTAGCGTGATTATAAATGATTACAAATTAAACTAAGTTTTCTCCACGGCTTTATACGCGTTCGTCTCTTATTTTCCTAGTGATTTTTTTTTCTAATTTGATTCCGCGAATACTAATTTGGATGTTAGATAAGATGTGTTAAAAAGTTGTTGTCGTTACCACTACCATGACAACTGATATTGAAGCAACAAGCTTTTTTTCTATTCTTTATTCCTTAAAAAGGGAAAAATCTACAAAAAATATACAAATAGAGAAAATTTTCAAATACTAAAAATTTAATTTCTAGTACGTAAAAATGGGTCGGGATCGATTTGGGTTCGGCCGTCAATGTAGTTCTAGCCAAATAAAACTCACCAATTCCATATGAACATATCATAGTTTTCTCACTAACACATTATGTAAATTAATTAAAAAAATAGGTGACGCATAATTTTGGAATCAATCAATTTAAGTTGATAAAGACAAACAGTTCCAAACTCACGATTATCATTTTCTGCTTATCAATCTTATTCCTCAGTCACCTAAATTATTAATTAAATAAATTACGTTACTTAATTGCGTCTTAGTGCTTGACAGGCTCCTCCGCGTGCGCAGACATCATCACATTTTACGTTTGCGTCCAGTTTGCGATTAAAATCTTCATAATAAGCAAGACTCAGCCTTGTGCAATTATAGTATATAGCTCATAGTAAGAAAAAAACTTCTTACTGTTTTTATTAAAAAGACTCATACATACATATTATATATACGTGTAACGCGAACGACGCATGCACTTGGTGTCATCATTCTGTATTTTTACTTTATACCACCCGCAAAGATGTTACATACCTCCAGATGCCTAATCCGGGTCCAAATGTGAAGTCATCGTAAAGCCACCAATTGGTGACTTCGTAAAACCCTGCGTAATCCCGCATTCAAGTAGCACGAATTCAAAAAAGTTTCTCGCGGCACGAATTCAACATTTTCGTGTTTATACTTTAAACTATGATAGTTTATGCTGTAAAATCCTTTAACAACCACATCAAATTTAGATAAGCAAAACACTAAATTCTCCCGCATTCCCACTGTCACTACCTAAATTGAACTTCACATTTAAACGTCGAATTTGAAACACTCCATCTGGAAGTAGGAGTACCTATATAAATCTATGACCGTCTGTATGTTGCTATCCATTCTGTGTAGTAAAATACCATTCGACTACAGAATTTTTTCCGCTTAACATGCATACTTTTGACTTCCTTATTAGACCTACATTGGAGCATTTAATATGTAACCACTACCACCACCACCACCTCAGCCTATGATCGTCCACTGCTGGACATAGGCCTCCCCCATTGATAACATCATTGGGGG
>DWLR01004680.1:0-11784 GCA_018246295.1 Papilio alexanor hazarajatica | reverse complement strand
TAAAACAGTATAATATGCTTTTCTAAGCTTGCAAATAAAAATAATACCTCACAATCACTTAACCCTTCTGAAATAATGAAGGGCAAATCCATGTAAAGTTGTCTGAACTTCGCCGGTGTTTATTTGAACTTGGGGATTGAGGATTTGTGGTACGTACTCAACTAACTAAATAATACCGGGTAATCAATGTGCTACTGTAACTTAATCTTTGAGGAAAAAATCTTCATTGTTAAAGAAACTTCACAGACAAAAGTTTGTACGGGCTGATTGACGATGAGAGTATTTATTTAGAATAAAACAACAGCTGAGTATTTTCCATATGATACAATTTTTTATTAACATTTTATTAACATTTCTCCATAGAGTTAAAAAGTATATAATAACATAGTTGTGTAAACAGACTAAAAATCCGCATTATAGTATAATAACGTTTGTTGTAATAAAAATGAAATGCAAATTTGTAATTATTGTGCAATATATTATAGTTTCAGTATCGTCAGAAAAGTGGAGTAAGCAAATCGTTTATCCAGCTTACGTCTAATAAATTATTCGGGGCAACTAATGTAATGTGAACACAGAATACGATATTATCATCGCTTATGGCTTACGTCAGCAATTATTGTTTTTTTTTGTTAAAAAATAGTGATAACTTGAGACTATAAAAAAACATATAAGGTCAAATACAATCAATAGGTTGTAATTCAGACATTTGTATTTTAAAATATTTATTTTCTTAAATCAATAAACATTCACTGTGCACCCGTCACCAAAATCTACGCGTGATATTTAAGAGGAAAAAGAAGTCCAGAAAACTTAACTCGAACAATACATCTCCATAATTATCTGAATCTACATCTGTAAAATTACTTGGTAAATCAGAAAACACTCTTTTAGACGTGTTTAGTCGTATCTAGACCCGATAATATTGCTAACAACTGTGTCGATTTAGTTAATAGTACCTTCTCCTAAAGTCGTAACAGACTAGATTATATTATTTTGTGTGTTTTTACAAATTTAGAATAGACAGACAATTCTTAAGTCTCTTTTCAATACTTACGCATAAGTGCCGTATCTATAGTCCTCTTCAAGGGGCTGGCGGTACTGGTAACTGGGGTCGACGCCGGCGGTATAGTCCGACGGCGCGACCGACCAACTGTTGTCGTAGCTGTAGTAATCCCCGTAGCCCATGTCGTTCTCGCCCATCATTTTCATCATACACTAATCGACCGCTAAAGTAAATCTATTCACACACTAATAAAAACAAATATTGTCAATTATGAGCGATTACTGATTGCCATTTGAGAACTGATACGGTTTTTGCGAATCACCACTGATGAGGCATTTAGTTTTTGTATGTATGTATAAGCGAGCAGTCGCCTAGGGACCGCAATGGTATCGACTGATCGATGCCTCACCGGCCATTATCAATAAAATCGCGTCCTTATCATATCTAACAGCTTTCCCCCGCGATACGGGGGACTTTTATAAACGCGGCGTCGATTCGCGTCAAATATAATATTGTGCAGCGAATTACTTTACCACTATCAGACCTAGGTAGAGTTAAAGGAACTATTGTCAGCCAGCATGCGTCACGACAACCAGGAAACCAGGTTCGGAACGAAAAAAGGTTCTCGGAAGTACTTTTAAACTTTTATATGACAAAATTGTTGATACAGCAATGTAAACTGTAAATATGAAAAACAAAAATATATTTTTAAAAGTTATATTTTTAATCGTTCAAAAAAATTTTCATCGTTTTTTTGTTGTTTCACTCTTTTCAGATCACCAGAAATGATAAAATGGAGTATAAAACTCTTTGTCTTATATATTGGCCATAAAAAGTGTAAGTATTTTCGAAGTGGTATATGCACAGTAAATTTTTCCACGAATAATGTAGGTACGCGGTTGGAAATGATGGCTGTACTGATTCATGGAACGTTAAGAAACTACCACCTTTTATATCCATAACAAGGAATAGGAATCCATAATAAAGATAGAGGAGTGGGTAAGGGGATAAGGAGGGCACTGGAAAATGTTAGCTCCTTCGTACATCTTAATTGATACGCCAGTAATCTATAAAATTTATGTTCCCTATTAAACTAACTCATTACTAGACGTAATATAAGATTAAACGCCTGTAGTGTAAAAAGACTTTCAATCCAGTTTGGCATCAGGCGTAAAAATAAAATGAAAATACTTCCAAATAAAAATAAAATGAAAGGTTAGAAATATTACAACAATTTTTCTTACTTTATATTTTAGTTGACTATAACCTAATAAGTTATAATACAACAAAACGAAAAAAAAAAAAGAAAAAATATTAGTAACGATAAAACCTCTTATTCAATTAATCGCTTTGCTTATTGACGTTCACTTGAATTATAATAAAAAGTGAGCACGAACGTTACCTCTGGTGGGACTCGAACCCACAATCCTCGGCTTAGGAGGCCGATGCCTTATCCATTGGGCCACAGAGGCGGCGGCGGAGTATCGCTGCTCTAGCCGTAGGTTGTGGAGCGGTTACGTCACACCACCAATCTCCGGCCTCGTCCACACTCGTCATTTAACCAACAAAATTATGAAATGTATCATCACACGGTAAAATTATAATATAATAATTTAAACGTTGTATTAGTACATTTAGAACAGGCAAAGAGGCAACAGCCATTGTATGGATAGGATGGGTTCCATAAGGAATAAGATATAGCTATTTATAATAACGTATACATTTCGTCTGGCGATAAAGAATACGGGAGCCCACTCCCAGTCCAATTTATCTATTTCATTTCTACGCACTCATCAATTTATTTTGATATATTTAATTTTAGCACGTTAAATTCCGAAAGGTAACTATGACAATATATAATGTATTTAGATACACCACATAGTAGGCACATGTTCGATACATGGTGACAAGTTCATCCAGCACCATATTTACGACATAATAAATTCGAATAACCATTGCTATTCTATTCATCCGCTAAACCTCCAAATTAAAGTTGTAATCAGTAGTCATCAAAGATGAAATGTTTTAACCCCTTTAGGTATAGGGTATAAGGTTATATTTACAAAGTAATTAAATAAAAGGACCACAAATTTAGCCTTGATGGAAGCAACTTTATGATAGACTTGACGCCTGTCATTATAAAATCAATTATCTCTGGCAGTTTTGACGCAGAAGATAAATTTCACAGGTATTAATTAAAAAGTGTCTCAGCACGGTCGCTATTAATCATCAAATCTAATTAAAATTTTGGATTCAATCGAAAGAGACTTCTATTTGTATAGAACATATTTTTAAAATAATTTTGTTATGAGGAAAATTATTTTAGCATAATACTCAAATATATATCTGGTGTTATAAGTTATTCAAAACACTGGGATTAATACAAATCCTTCAGCATGATAATTGTATTAATTGAAAGCTTAGTAATAACTCCGTTATTCGGATTCAAAAATTGTTGTATTTTAACTAAAAATTATATAAATTCGTATCAGATAAACGCTGACAGGCATATGATCTAACCGTTGGTTAAATCAAACCTTCAAAATTACATTATTCAACTTTACAAACTAATCAATACAATTTTGACCTATTAAAATACTTTTTAAGAACAATTTTCAATGTAGTTGCACACGTGACTTGCTTTTTATTTATAGACAACCTCGGCCTAATTCCGAACACAGTAATGCCTCGTGAATTATTTTTAAAGAGTTCAAAAATGACGTTTCATTGAATTTTATTATCTAATCTTTATTATGGACTTCAAAATAGTTTCTATTTATTTATCATTTTGTCTTTAAGACCTACATATAACTAAGGTAACCTTAATCACGAGGTAAATTATGATCTTTCAAAAGTTTTAATCACGTCAAATTTAATTACCATCAATAGTACAAATATAATAGTAATCCTTGTAATTTATGACGATTTCACTAGTGAAATAATGGAACTAACTAGGCGCGACATTTTTCAAGGTATTGGCCGATTGAGCCAAAAAGTTCCAATAGATAAAACGACTATCTGGTCTACATTGCCGGAGACAAATAGACGAGGTCGGTATGGAACGATTTTTGTGGCAGACGTTTGGAAACGTCCAAGTACAAAATTGTTTAATGATGATTTTTTGACTGACTGGTTGGCGCAGTGGTAAGATACGTGCGTCGTGGGTTCGATTCCCACCCAAGACAAACATTTTATGTGCATAAACGTGTCTGTTTGTCTTGTGTAGGATGTAATTATCTATATATGTATGTATTTACAATAAGAAAAGTCCTAATATATGTAGTATATCAGTTATCTGGTTTCCATAGTACAAGCTCTGCTTAGTTCGGGATCAGATAGCCGTGTGTGAATAATATCCTTGAATATTATATTATTGTTGCAGTCTTAAACCAGTGGCTCACCATTTTAGTTTTAGCATGAAAGAACACCTATGAGGATCTACAATGCCAGAGAAAGAATGATCTGTCCGGTTTAAAAACATTGTCCATGGATTTTGTGGACTATTTAGCACTGCATTTACCTATTTATTAAGTACTTCATCGACGTCATAAACCAATCAAAATAGTAAATTAATAACGCTAAAATATGAAAAAATAAAACAAAATGTTTCTAAATGTTTTACTTAAATCCAATAAATATATTTCATACAATTAAATAATACAATAGAATAGAATGAATCAATACATAGAAACATACATTTCTTACAATACGATCAAAGTGTTCGTATATATATATTTATAACTATAGACATATAAGAGTTTAATACAGCTACTGGATTTTTTTGCCTTATTGCCTATCTCGGCTGCATGAGAAGTGCACAATATCCCCATTGGGATATCGGACAAAGGCGCTCTGGTTACCAAATCGTTTCTTGCAAACGGGACAAACATTGTAATCATACATAACAATGCTCTTTGATTCGTGATAATGCTTCAATTCTTTCACCTGAAAAATATAAATGCGTTAATAGATGACTTTAACACGAATTATGTTAATTTTTGAGATATGGTTCCTCTCGAGATCCTCAACTCGTCGCAGGCGCTTTATGTAAAAGTCTAGTCCTATCTTTAATTCGCAAGACTAACAGAAACCGGTGGATAAATCGCATTACATATGATTATCAATAGAGATCCAATGGTTAATCAATAAATGAATATTTATATTATAATAATATTTTTTGACTATTTCACTAAGTACAACAAAATATTACAAATACAACAAAATATTATAACAACATAATTCGTTGTATTATTTTATTACTATCATATTATATTTTGTTATTGAATAAAAACAATTCATTGCTATGATTCCAACTATGGCATTATCCGTGGCATTACTTAAATTTTTATGCGGCATATAAAAATAACACTTGGATTGGATTATCCAAACATCAATCAATATATTGCAAACAGAATAATATAATACCTGCAAATGTTCAGCATACAACAGCCCTTTGAGGACTTGCATTTTCCTTTTCTCCGTCAACTGCCTTTCGAGTGCGCTCTCCAAGAAATTTTTCAAGCGAACCAACGGCACTGAGTTTGGCAGGACAGACAGCGCCTGCAACAAATAAAAATTACAACTGCTATTTAACAGTGATACTTTTGAAACTAGTTAAAATTATAACTCGTTAATAAATGAAAAGCATACATAAATGAAAAACGCTAAAACTGACCTTTATTGGTGATATTTTATCGGCGTGCTTCTCCAATATACCGAGAGCTGTCTCTAGATCGGGGACGGTGGAGTTGGGGTGTCGCGCTACGTTGGACAGCGGGCCGGTCAGCGCGCCGGCTTGCTCCGGGTTCATCAGTATCCTCATCAGTACGACGTAGACGTCGGGGCCCTTGCCGCTTGCGTTCGCACTGACTTGCTCGCAATACCGCATCGCTCTTTCGACGTCACCTCAAAATATATATATTAGAATAATTATAAAGTACTAGCTATGCCCCGCTATTTCATCGCCACTCTCTCTCTCTCTCTCTCCCTCTTACCGTACTTTTTATTTTTGCTCGGCTCCTACAAATGATAGCGTGATGTCAAATAGTTGTAATAGCAGTTAGTTAATAGCATTCCTTAATAGTCGGGCTATTAAATGGAAAATAAATTTTCCATAGCCGAATGATAGTTCCTGAGATTGGCGCGTTTCTACAAACTTATCGGCTTTATTATATTTATAAGTTTAAATATAGATATCGACGATGTCTTGGTCGTCTGTTGTTACGGACGTCGTGTGTGCGGAACGATTATCCGCTCCTAAGATTACGGATACACAATTACACGCATTTCCAATAAGCTGTCTAAAAAACTATATAAAAAAAAATAATATGTAGAAGCAATTAAAGTAGAAACAGTATTTCTAGATTTGACTATTTAAAATATTTACGCCTGAAAATGTTATTATACAGTTTATCAAAGACATTTATGATGTTATGATTAAAATAGAGACGTATATTTATTATTTATTAACCCTACAAAAGTACAACGATATGACAAACAAATGTACTTACCTAAGATCTGTATATAAATTGTGAGCGCTTGTTCGTGCCTTCCCAACTTCCCCAATATAACCGCTCGCTCCTCGAACAAAGAATCATTGGGGAAATGCAATATGACCCTTTCAGGCGTGTAATACGAAGATTTTTCTAGAAAAGCGAGAAGTTTGGCCTTCGTGTGTCTAACTTCCTCATCGGTGGCGCTCCCACCGCTTTTGTTTGTATGCTCTAATATTTTCTCTCTGTACATACTGATCAGTGCGTCATGGAACAAGGAATTCTTCTCATTCCATGTATGAATAACATGTTCTAGATACGGTATAACAAGCGTCTTGTGTTCACGTAAGAGAAAATCTAGAACTTTCGGCCTCGATAGGTTTTCCACTTCGACTATATCTTCGGTGAATATCTTCAAGCCTTCTTCTGGGTGCTCTTTTAGTATCCAATCGGAGAACTTGAATATCAAATTTATGTGTTCAGAACCTGGAATGTTTGAATTTAAAGGTTATATTAAATCACGGAAAGAGATGTTTTGTAGATAGAAATTTCACTCTTCGTAACGTAAAAGACGTTTAATGAGATACTTCCTGCGATGTGCTGCAGGACTTTGCTTATTTATAACCCTTTAGTACTCTAACATACTAAGATTTCATTAGAATTGGCTTTTGTTCATGAAATGAAAAGTTTGAAACGTACTCTATCTCAAAAACACACTCTTAAAGTATTTTCGCTTAAAGAAAAGGTACACAAACATCTGCAATTCTCTCAAAACAAACTGTAGCCCTCCCCTTCTAATCTCTATTTTCTCACCTACTTTCTATTTTCCGTCATAAAAGCTTACAAGAACAAAAACCTGGGAAGCCATTTGCTCGCTGGCCGCCTTCTATCATAAAAAGAAGCACGTTGAATGCATAAATGGATATGATTTACCAAGATGTTGTAGATAATTCTTCGTTCTATGATAACCCTTGAGGCTGGAATCAGCTTGCTTCGCCTGCTCTCTCAGCAGCTGAAGCGCTTTCGTGTGCTGTCCCTTCGTTTGGTACAGTATGATTAATTCGCTGTGCTTGCCGTGCTGTAATAACGTCTTTTCAGCTTCCTCTAGCCGGCAATTATTCAAGCGCAACAGAGGTGCGACAAAAGCGTCATTTGTCTAAAAAAGTAAACTTATTTAAAAAAATACCAAACTTTTTCAATTTTTCTTTTTATGTTCGAAATATTTAAGACACAATATTAAATATTATATTTCAAATACAACATGCTCTACCAATATATTATGAGTCTACTTTTGTAATTTTTGTTAACTAGCTGTTACCCGCGGCTTCGCACGCGTTCGTTTCTTATTACCCTCTGAAACTTTTCTAATTTGATTCTGCGTATATTGATTTTGATGATAAAAGTGTCAAAAAGTTGTTTTTAACAAAACACGAATGAATTGTAAAAGCAAAGAGCGAAGTTAAAATACTTTTCTGGAAATTACCAATTTTCCGCGACATTTTCTTAACTTTTCTTTGCGTGAGAACGTTATACAAAGTATTAGAAAAATTATAGACGAACCAAGACAAATAGGTATTCATTTCTATATATGACTTGCACTTAATTCAGTCTCAATAAAAATGTATCATTACATGCTAATAATTGAAGATTAAGTTACCTGTAGGTAACATTTCAGAAGAGTTGTATCGATTAACTCCAACTGCTGCGTCACATTTCTATGACTCGTGATGTCATCTCTACTTCCACCAGCTATGTTACCCTTTTCAACAGTTTCTGTGTTACCCTTCTCAACCGCCTCGGCGATCTTTAATCTCACTTCGACTAGATAATTTATCAGTGCGTTCAAAGCGTTCTCCAGGTCTTTCCCTGTTAATTTCTTCTCGTCTTCAGCGCCAGGCTTATTATCCAATTCGGGGAAGAGTTTGATGACGTCTGCTGGGTCGGTGTTGAGCTGAATGAAGACCTTCATAGATTGCGCGTACTTCTTTTCGTCGAATAACTCGAGGGCGCTTAGCATCTGAATGGAATGAATCGTCTGCCTTTTCTCTTCCGGAGTGCAGTCTGAGTGAAGCTGTGAACACGATGATGTAAACGTTTAGATAATAATAATGAATAGAAACAAATAAAAAATAATGCAGTGGGAATTTTTTTAGCTCTAGTTTAATCTAAATGAATAATAAATTATAAATAAATTATTAAATTGTTATAAATTATAAATGAATAAATCTATAATATAATAGAGTATTTGAGAGATAGAGTATATGATAAGAGTGTATTTTTATAAACCCTTAATACATACTTTATACATTTGACTGACCGGCAAGATACTTGCCTGTCACGTCGCAAGTCGTGGGTTCGATTCCCATCCAGGACAAACATTTGTGTGCATGAACATGTCTGTTTGTCTTGTGTCTGGGTGTAATTATCTATATATGTATGTATTTACAAAAGTATTAATATATGTAGTATACCAGTTATCTGGTTTCCATAGCACAAGCTCGGCTTCGTTTGCGATCAGATGGCCGTGTGTGTTTAATTATAGAATATTATATTGTAGTTATGAAACTAAAAAAAAGTAACCACATTATATACACGAAGAGATACGTTTTAAAGTGAATTTAAAGAAAAATAGTTACACATTTTCATATAGCGAAAAAATAAAATTTTAATAAAAGTACGAAAATAATCTGAATACTGCGTTATATTATAACTGATCCACAGCCCACGGTACCGACCCAAATGTATTATTACATGAAATGGCGATTTTAGATATGGAACCAAATTACTACCCAAAAGCCCCGATATTGTTTCTTTGACATGTTTTACGCAAAAAGCCATTATTTAAAAAATTTATGGTTGTAGTACAATTATCACTAACATGATTTTATAACTTTTACGAGTTTTGACGCATACATTTTATTTTAAACGCAATACGTGTGTTTTTCGAACATTCTATAGGTGTTAAACTTTTAAAAGAAGAATTTGTTACTTACTATCTTCATAAGTTGCACTATTTGACCTTTCCTCTTTTTCATTTTAATAGAAAACATTTTCAAAAAAACAAATTGACCACTTTAAAACTAAATCTACTACTGACTTAATACATAATAAACTAATTAACAACATTTTCGTATATCGCTATCGGTAGTCAATTAATTAAAAATAAACACTACTTTAGTGTTGATGTAATGTTTTAATTAACAACAGCGAAGAGAGAAAATTAAAATTATATTACTAGCGACCAGCCCTGGCTTCGCACGGGTGAACAGAGTGTACATGGGAACATTTTTTGTGCTTTGTGCTACAGCAGCCTATTAAGAATCTTGTAATATGAAATATTCAATAATCCTTGCATATTCCATTTGCCAATGCCAGTTTACACAAAACTTTGAGAAGTTCATTAAAATATCTAAACCATATCAAAAACTGTTTAGTTTTTGAGTTTATAGTGTTTAGACAAACGCGACAAGACTCATATAACTAGCTGTGCACCGCGGTTTTACCCACAGCACTCAATTTGAGTACTTCGGAATATTCCTCATCTGCTCTGTTACATATGTCACGTATCTGCCCTATAATCTTCTGTAGATACTAACGCGTTCGAACAAACTCTTCCGCTTTATTATATTAATATAAATATTATAGTATATAATTCAGATTATAATCATAAGTATGCACTTCGTTAGAATATTAAACTAAAATTAAATACTCAGTTGATTATTTTCACACTGCACAAAAAAATACAACTAGATATTTTTTTCTTGTTCCCCTAACAGACGTAAGGATTGTTCTCAACATTTATTTCATTTCTTATCGGATACAATTTTTAAAAGACTGGACTATTAAATGATAATTTTTAAAATAAAATTAAAATAAATTTTTGTTTCTTTTAATTTCTTATTTTGGATTTAATATTTATTCAGTCCCACTTGTATGACCAACACTTCACGAATTGAAAATTTCGAGACTAATTAAATGGTTTTTTTTTTTGATACTTTAGGGAGAATTATAGTCCGGTCACTTTCCTTAAATGATCAAATTTAATAAATATATCACAATAACAAATTGCAAATAATTATATAGAAGTAAAAACAGATTAATGTTTTACCTACGATTTTTAATGCTTTTTCTGGTATCTAATATTTTCCAAGTTAATAAATATCAAAATAAAGTAATATAAAGATGCATTGCTCTGCAAAATAAATTCATATTTATCTACCAAAAGCGATTGCTTACTTCTAAAAAATATCTCTAACATAAAGCCGCTAAATGGTAAGTAGTGTCAATTCAAGAAAAACCATTGCAAACATAAATAATATTTTTAGGAACCTTTTCGTGCGTGTGTTGATACAAAATGTTCAGTCTGCTTACTTGATCAAATAGATCAATATGAAACGCTTATATATTATACTATTTCTTAATACTGCATTTTTGTTTATGTCCTATTATTATTATTTAAGTTGCATATTACTTATGACATCCACGGTCTTAATTAATGATGAGTTAACCAACACATGTGTGTATAACATAATTATAATTTTTAAGATGGTTAATTTTTTGCCACTGTACATATAGAAACATTCAAGGAGCTGCTCCACCCGGTTTTAATCGCTGCACTCAACAATTAGAGTACTACGGAAATGCGCTATTATATATTTTCGCTTAGCGTTCTTTTTCTTTCTGCTCGACGCCTAAGAGTCATAGGGTGATATTAAATATCCTGTAGCCTACTTTATTTTTGAGGTGTCAAAAATATTTTTTTTATTCGATAGACCCTTCCTGAGAAGAGCAAGAACAGAGAAACAAACTTTAATTTTTATAATAGCATATATACAATTATAGATGTCAACACCTCACCATCCTCAGTCAACCTCGACTGCGACTAAATATGTTGTATGCGACTATCTTGTTTAATAATAATACAAAGCACTCACGGTTAAGTCGATGGCGATTTGGAAGTGTTTATCCTTGAGCAGCTGCTGGCGTTGCTTGGTGACATCGACGGCGGCCAGGCACCACACCTGCCCCACTGACGCCACGAAAATCAAACCACGCTTACACCTGGAATTGTATTATTATATAATTGACTTCTTTTACTACTAAGTACCTTTATACTTAACTACTTAAATATTATCTACTATTTATTACTTACATATAATAATGTTAGTTTATTTTTTAATACTTCTAAAAGCAATTTATACATTAGAGTTTAAGAAGTTTACATTATATATATTATATATAATGTATATATATATATATATATATATATATATAATGCCTCTACAT
>DWLR01004679.1:0-11785 GCA_018246295.1 Papilio alexanor hazarajatica | reverse complement strand
CGTTAACTGAAACCCTTTCTGTTTTATTTTATCATGGAAACAATAAGTAATTTGCAACGTAATTTAAATTCTACCATGTAGTGACTATTCAAGCGTAAATCGTAATTCAAATAAGCCTGCTGAGGCATTTTATTCTGAAAGTCTAAGTTTCCTAACACCGTTCGACGCCGCGATAATTAGAAGATACGACGAAACGCTGCGTCAAAAAAGAGGTATAGTCGAGTTCTTTGGCGATATTCCACTTTAAAAGAGACAATTGTTTGAACGTTTCGTACGCCTCGAGACGTTGACGCAGAAACAAAGACCAATGGGATGCCACTTTTAAATGTGGTAGGACGAAAAAACGGTCGGTCAATGTTGTAACAATAAAGTATTTGCAAATAATGATTTCGTCTGAATGGCAGATATCGTAAAACTTCCCGAGCGGGAAACAAAGACATCGGTGATAACAATAGTCAGGGGTACAGTGCAGGTACGTCACAGATTTTACTTTATTTTGTCAAATCATCGATAGCACCCCAATTGGTTATGTGTAGGAAGGAGGCGGAGTTTAGCTCATCGCAAGGAACAAGGCAATTTCTCTGTAAGTGGAATACCGCCAAGTAACTCGACTGTACCTAGATATGCATCCCAGTATAGACAAGAATAATCCACAATAGATCACGCCACCGAATTCTTAGCAATTAGTTGTTGATCCAACGCTAAAATACGATAGTTATGCAGACACCATGGATCACCCCACTGAGTTAATAGAAACTAGTTATTGACGCAGCGCCGAAATGAACTAACATACGAAACCCGATTTAATATATAATTAAAATTAGGCAGTCCCCAACTCGGACAGCAACGCTCATGCGGCGAATGGCTCGTCATAGCTATGCGAACCCCAAAATAGACGCTTAGTTAAATTGTGAGTCCCCAAATCGACTCATAGTAAATTGTGAATCGCTCACAATAATTTTATATCTTTGTAATCTTTTTAAAAACTCTCAGTGAATAAACACAATCTTTACTACTCGTAAAAAGTATAAGAAACACGTATAATTTAATTTAATGAGGATTTAAAGGGTAGGAGAAGCAAAAAGAAATGCATTTATTAACACAATTTAATAATTTTTCATTACCACTAAATAATTATTTGTGTCTTTATCATAGAAAAGAAAGATAAATATGTTACAGCAAGTGCGTGCAAGTAAGAACGCACCGAGGCGCATATAACTAAAATAAAAAAAAAACAATACAATGATTGCCTTCAAATTAATATAGGTCAAGGGATCGTTTGGTTTAACGTTAGTTCAATAACAATTATTTATATCAAAGATAAGGGAACGTCTTAACCGTAAAGCCAACTTTAAAAAAAAATCAATTAAACTTATATATTTATATAGATATTTTCTTGTTTATTTAAAATAAACTCATAATATGTTTTTTTGTTCTAAATGCCTTAATTTAAATTGTTTTAATCCAATCACAAAAACTCTCCAACTAAACAATTTAAGGACAATACAAATCAAACTGACCAAAAATTGTAGTATAAACAAATTTTAATCACAGCTTTTTAAATAATATTTATAACATCTATTATGCGAAAACCGATAATAAGTGCCGGTTTATCATTATAATACAAAAAAAAATCTTATATATAGTGTTGCTAGATAAAAAAAAAATTAGAACCTCGAAAGTGCAATTATTCACTGAAACATATACATATACTTCATCAAAGCAAAATACATCAAAATCGCATCGAAAAGTGAATCAGCATTTACATGTTACATCATTTTAAACTCAAAATATTATAAATTTCGTCTTTGCCATCTTATGTACAGCAAATTCAGAGCAACACTAATCTCACACCTAAATACCTTTTAAACTTATTCTTTAGCTAACAATATGAGATAATTATATCATAATAATTATATAATGCTAACACTATCAGAAAATCTAGATATAACATAGTACTGGCACCAACCCCATGTAGCAACTGTTAGATAAAAAGAACATTGGCCATTAAAAAAATTCCCGCCTCTTTTCCGTTGACAATCTGTCAGTTGCCACATTATGGATGTTGTGCATTTTCTCATGTGGCAATATTACGTTTTCATAAATGTCATGAATCCCATCATTGGCACCATCAAAGTATTTATTTTGTCTCGTTATTTTGGAAAACGTTATATTGTCACACGTATGAGAGTCTGATGACTCAAGCTAAGATCTGATTATATCCTAAATTGATTAGAACGCATCTTCGTGGAGGATTACAATTAAATCCTGTCACATTTGCTATTTAATAAGAAAAATTGATAAAATTGAAGTCATGTGTCATTTGAAATACGAACCGCTCGAATTGACTTTTGGCATTAGGTATTAATTTTTTTTAACAATTAAAAATAGTTTTATTAAATTCTTTTTCTATATTACACATTGTAGTTGATTGGTATCAAATGTACATCATTGAAATAATTTTGAAATTTTAATATCTAAACGTATCAGATCTCTTTTTATCTCTTTTTATCAGGCAAGAATTTTTGTAACTAATAAAATGCCAAATTTAATTGTAATACAACACGAAGCAAATTCATTCGCTTTTGCTTATACAATTTCAATATTAGACTATACTGCCTCCAAGCAAGATGTAAAGAGCGTGTTTTATACGCAGCTCGTACGAAGGCACGAACTCAACTGATCATAACCTCAAAAATCATCTCAGTAGCACAGTAAGGCGAAATTCAGAACGCTAACGGGCAGATTTACTCTTATTTTTACCTTTAGCTCCTTGTTACTTATTAAAAATCAATATTTAATGCAACATTAAGCTAAGATTTAGATCAGATTAAGGTAGATGTTGAAATATTCGGCCGTGCATCATCTCAAAAATATAAGCGGTGATAATCTTTCTCGAAATAATTAATAAAAAAATTATTATTTCTAAATTACAAATTGGCATATGAAATTTTTTATATATTTAACGGTATAGTCTATTATCTCTTAATGGAGACTCTTCAATGAGCCTGAGACATTGAACGGAACACGTACAAACACGTGGAAATTATCCATGAGAAATAATAGCTAAATGACAAAATAGCTATGGTTCAAAACATCTCAACATCAATATCCGTATCAAAATTTAAAAAAAAATTATATGAAGATGAAGTGTACCAAAAATTCAAATTAAACCAAGTTAATAGTTTCTTAAACAACTAAATATGCAAGCAAGCAAGAATATCGTAAAAAAAATTTCATCGATATTTAAACATCGATCGTAGCTAAACGTTGGCGCTCGAAGTTTGTGAAGGCGAATCGATCTGATCGCTGCGAGTTAGGCCCAAATGAAAAAGAGGGTAGTTTACAACGAACATTGTTGAGGGGTGCGCGACGGTCGCCATGGGAACGTGACCACACTGGCAACACTAGCGCGCGCTGCCGGACTTACTGTGCGCGATCAGCCACTGCAACGTGATGTCGATGTTGTCTTTCTCCTTGCACGAAATCGAATAGCAGCAAATCTCACGGTCCTGAATCGCTGATAGGTTCCTGCCGAATATCATCATTGGTCATCATCTTGTGCTTGTCTACAGTCAGGTAGGATTTCCACCTAATGCTAAACGGCAATGTCGTCAAAAGGCGCGTACTAATTTATCATTTCACATTACATGACAAAAACTTTGATGCCATTGGCAGCTTGTTTCAATTCTTTTGGAACATCATTGGAACTCATGAACGTACATCACAAGCGACGTGGACAGTAATTCGAGTTAGAAGTAAATAGGTTTGTCTTAGTCTCTCTACACGCAACCTAGGAACGAAATAACTTTATTTCACGTTAATAATCTGTAAAATGGTGGTAATTCTCCCACCAGTATCCGATGACAGAAATATACTGCGACTAGGTATTTGTTTTGTATTTATTTTCATTAACAATATATATTTATTTGAATAAAATAATAATTAATTATCAAAACAGTCACCAAGCATGTATAATTATTTTTCAAAAAGAAACCCCTGGACTATACTTACAAATGATTTTTTTACACAGAAGTGCTTTAATATCCTGTGTTTAATATCCGATATTAAATGTTAAGACAGTCTAATAATTAACATTATGTTCAGTAACTTTCAATTCAGGTTGGAAGATATACATAAGATCTTTTCTTCTCAGGCTTTCTCTTTCACTCTTTCGAACTCTGGCTCAAATTCGTGTATATATTTAGCTCCCACTCAGAATCCCTAACTTTTAAAAATGAGTGCCTTTGTGATATGTGGACCGTGGCTTTCTGTTAGTGTGGTAGTGATTGTACACTCATCGGTCAGTTGATGTTGTTTGGTCCTTGCTCTTAGCTGATCCTATCAGGTCCTGAAGCAAGGCCATATATGCGTAAGTACATGTATGCGTAATTTGATGTCTTTAGTGTGTGAGCTGCGCCAGCACTACCGTCAGTAAGTGACCGTGCGTGTGGTGTGTACGTACATGCGCTCGATGAGGCCGTGCTCGTCCAGCGCGTGCGGCAGGTCGCGCTTGTTGCCCAGCACCAGCACGGGGATGCCGGTCAGCTGCTGCTTCTCCAGCAGGCTGTGCAGCTCGTTGCGCGACGCCTCGATCTTGTCCGGGTCCGCCGCGTCCACCATGTACCTGGAACAATCGCAGGTGTAAAAAAAGAGTTCCAAGAGAGAATAATTGTTTCAATCTTGCTTACGGTTGAAGTTAATACATCCACCGAAGACAGACACACAACGCCGCTCGAATCTCGAAAGTGCACAGTTCGTCCCGTTTAGCCCTTGAACAAACTCGAGCGTACAAATGAACGGGGTTAAAGGTTGATTTTTTTTTGTTTATTTTAAACATGAATTTCTTACTTTTGAAACTCTAATGCTCATTAACACCTACACACCCCTCCTTTTCTACGGGTTTCCTAAGGTATTTATATATAACACTTACCTAAGTGTCACATTTTTCTATAAATAAATTGTACTTGAATTTTTTTATATAAATAATAAAACGAGACTATAAACATTTAATAATTACGCTTAATAAAAGAAAACACAAAAATATCAAGGTATTTAATTTTTTAAATCTAAAATTACTTACAAAATTTATATAAAGTTGCTTAATGTGGTCAGTAGAGGATGTTAAAGAATAAAAGTAGAATTTGGTAAATTAACAAATTAATATTCACACCTTTTATCAGGACTTTCAAAATAGTGTTCTGTTCTACTCCATAAAAATAACATAATGGAATAATAATAATAATACTTGGATAATCTTGATTTTTTTAAGAAGTCTTCATCACATATTGCTTTAAAAATCCATCTCACAATAAGTAGGTGGTGATTTAAACAATATTGATTAGTTATTAATATAATTATAATAACAGTTGATTACAATTGTTTCAATCTGTAGTAGTAGTTTATACAAAAATATTTAAATTTTTAATAACAATTATTATTTCATATTAAAAATGTATAATAATGCATATTTAAACTGTCACTTAGGGCTAAAAGGCAGAATACCGAGCCCATATCTTTTAGAGGCCACCAAAGACTTAACATGACACTTAGATAGTGGTGAAATTGTAACTAGAACTTAAATTTCTTTACGGGCTCCCCTAAAGTTAGGGGTCGATGGTGACAATGGGCATAATTATTTTTAAGTCGTAAATCAATCCACCGGATTATATATAGATTAAATTTTTTAAATCATGTACATAATTAAAATGACAAACAAAAGTATTGAGCACACTTACACAATAGCATTGACTCCACGGCAATACCTCTCCCACATAGAACGGAACCGAGGCTGCCCACCGATGTCCCACACCTGGAGATAAATTGATAACAATTAAACATTAAATACTTTCTGTTAACCAACACTTCTGTATGTTCTTAATAAAGTAAATTACTCACCTTGATAGTGACATTTCCTTTGGTAATTTTACGCATGTTGAAGCCAACAGTTGGTATCATGTCTTCACTAAATTGGCCCGACTGAAATTATTAAATATATAAAATGTTAGAACGTTTAGGTATTGGCTAAAACATTACATTGGTTTGGACTAGATTCCAGCTCTTCTACTAGTATTAATTTATTTTAATCATTTATTTACCATTTTGTTTTGGCGCCACACACAAAGGTTGGTGTTTTAAAGGAGGTGCTTTAAAATTAATCTAAGATATTTTGATATTTACATACTTCATTCATGTATAAAACATATTATGTTTTGCTTTGCATGACACTAAAAATATTTTTATAAAAGGAATTGTGGGAATTATCTAAACAACTTCGCTTATCTTTGTTTTGAACAAACAAAACATACAACAGTTCCAATACCCAACATTCAAGGTTAAAACTTGTCCTAGACACAGATTTGCATGCATATAAAATAATAATTCGATTTTAATTTAAATAGATAGATTAAACCATAAATAACAACTTTATTGGATAAAATATCTAAGTGGTTACTACCAAAAATAAAACAATGATATTAAGTTATTACACATTAAGATTGGACTAAATAGCAACATATGTAACGGCTACAACCTAAGTATTTACATCATTAAATTTAATGGTAGGTACTCGAAAAAAAAGTGGATAAAAATTCCTCAAGACCTTATGCTTTCAAGTGTCTTGTACTTTTAAATATAAAAACTAAATCTATGTAGTTTTCAAAATCCCCAGTGTAAGGATATTTTTCAAGTTTTATTAATGACTTCATAATGATTAAATAATAATTGTCAAAGCAGGAAGGTGTTGCACCTTTAAATCTATAGGCCTCATATGTGATTGTATCTTAAATAGTAAGCACCAAGTAATTTTGAAGTTATACACAACGAATTTCACTTTTTACAAATAAGCCCTGGTGAAAAGAAATGACTTGAGATAATTTACTAGCACTGGTATAATTACAAAGCATTAAAATTAAATAGCGCAGGTTTATTCTATTTTAATCAAAAGTTAATGTACATAAAATATAAGAATACCAATAAAGTGATTGCAATAAACTATTGATGAGAATACCCATATGTATGTATTTACCAAATGTTAATTATGTATGTGATGTGATGATAAATCATCACACCAATGTGAAACACTGACAACTGATGTGGTGTTACTGATAATTGGACGTGAACTAACTTTAACAACATGAATCACAAGAGCATTGGCCTGTTGATTTATGTTTTCAATAATAGTTCATAGTTTTTAACCAATTAACAACCTGTAAATTCACTATTACATAAACAAATAACAGTGATTTGAAAAAAAATAACTAACTCTATGATCATCATCATTCATCAGATTGATATGTTACCTATGACATTCCGAGGAAGAATACAATTTAAATTACTTTTCAAAATTGCTCAACCTGTTTAGATTACAGGTCACAATGGAACGGACATGCGTACATATGCACAAAAAACATTACCCTTTTTATGGGTCAATGGGTTAAATGAGAAATGAAGGATGTTTGTAGATTTTGAGAAAAAAATAAAAAATTAATTGTGCTTGTGTTTTTTTACAAATGTCTGAACAGTTTAAGAAAAATAACTTTGTATGATTGTTAATATCTCTGGCCACACATAGTTTATTTTTTTATCGCAACTTTCATCCATCTAACATTTAAATTACATGTTAAGTACATACTTAATTTTTTTTGTGTATTTGTATGCATGATGTCACATGTGAGTCATGAAGTATAACATATTCTTCTTTCTTATAGTACAACTGTTCTAAAAGATATAAAGGAAACATTTCCTGCAATACATATTACAATACTCCCAAAATGTACCAACATGTCTCAATTTATGACAATTAAATACTTTTTACATAATACCAGGAAGACGAGAAAATTTATGGTGGTATGTACCTATCTCATTTTAGATATATATTATTCTTAGAATCAAAATATACTAAGTATTAATACTGAAATAAATACAATGTTGGTACAGATTCATTATTTTTCCTTATTTCTTATTTAAAAATGTTTATTTGATAGATTCTTTTAAATATATAGATGTATAGAAATGGAACTATTTTATAATCATGTAAAATCTGAAGAGGTAAAAGAAATCGATATCCTACCTACACAATATCCACATAGGATAAGATATAGTCATCTGTTACAGTACTTCTAAAAACACTATGACATAATAAGGCATTTATCATTTTTAAATATTTGATACCACATCATCTTAATTTTAATAAATTACTAGATACTAGATTTGATTGTGGATATCACATTCAGATCTTGTGCTACAGATACAGATATTAATGTTATTTTCGTGCCATAATTTACTATTAGAATAGTTGATTATTTCATGACACAAAGAATAATACTTAATATTATTCTTGTGTCTTAAAGTCTATTAAAGTTTGATATTATACATCCCACATAAAAATGATAATTTAATGGTTTAAAAATGTATTTATGCAAATGAAAGTTTAGGATTAGCATTTATTTTATCAGCCATATCCGATATATTATTTAAAGAAACATACTTATTTGAACTAGAAACGAAATGTTACAAAATGTACGAAGTAAATGGTAGACTTGCTCGCCGGATATTTAACACTAACACATTACAGTTTGATGGAGGTTTAGAGTTTGGCACAAAAAGTGCATAAGAAAGCAAAAAGTATACAAATCATTGTTTTGTGAAATACATACGGCTATGACGTTAACAAAAGTTGTTTTCCCTGAATATTGCAGCCCGACCAGCGTGAGCTCCATCTCCTCCTTCCAAAACAAGCTTTTAATCCAATCAAGGATACGATTAATCAAAGCTAACATTGTTTAAAGATAAACAGCAGTAATATATCAAAAAAGCAATATTTCAGACGCCTAATCCGAAATCTCTTTAATCTGAATTTGACAATCGCACTGAAACTAAACGTATGTTACATTGACATTGCTGGCCAAAGTCAAATATCAAAGAGCGTATAATTAATAGCTATACCATAACTTTATAGAATTAATACAGAATGACTTCCAAGGTTTTGGTTTTGAAATGATCGTAATAAAATATAGGAGGTATGTTGTTGATAGAAAATATAATATATTGTAATGATCACGAACAATTTTGAAGTAACTGAAAGCGTCTGAATACAAATTGCATAATGATCGCACCGCAACCAAATATTGCCATTACATAACAATATCGTGTTACATGGAAACTGTATTTGACAAGTTAAATAAAAGTTACACAATATTAACTATGATTTTTTTACGTCTATTAATCTCTATTCCATTAAACTTAATTTTGTTCAATTCATATACTTCATAAACTTTTAAGATGGGTGCAAATTCTACTCTACTCTAGACAAGTAACAACTCTTTGTTTTGTGTTTTGGCGGGATTTTTGAATCTTCAAAATCCTCTATTCCTTACTTTGCAAATTCCATTTTTACTACTTCTACTACTACTAAATTTCAGCTGTAGGTAATTAACAACGCAGGTGTATTGAGAGTAAAATTTAAAAACGATAACGATTATTTAAATTTAGTCTCATTAAAATTTGTTGACTGTTGACCTAGAGAAAATTAAACATACAATTATCAATTTTTCTCCAAGATGAACAGTAAAAGAGTTGCTAAATTCAAATTCTTTGGAAAGAGTATTAGGTTTGATTAGAGTATTGGTTTAGAGCAGTGGTCGGCAAACTTATTAGCCAAAGAGCCAAATATGAACATTACGTCAATTAAAAAAAATTGGGAGCCAAATCTGCTTGTTTAGTAAATTTTTATTACACTAAATAAGTAGTACACTAAATAAAACTAAATTTCATGCTTGATAAATATTTATTAACGCGAACAATGTGCTTGCATATCATTGGAAAGTTTGAATAAGTCAGGTTTGTATGTATTTTTTTTTATTTTAGGCATGATTCCAAGTTCTCGTCAATAAGAACGACTTCTCAGTTTACTCTTGATAATGTTCATGCTTGAAAAAGAAAGAACCGAAAAAGGAAAGAACAGCAGACGCGAGCTTTTTTAAATGATCGTAATAGTGAGGAATACTATTCCAAGCGTTGAAAATGATCATGTCTTCCTTCTCCAGATCATTCAAAGCAGACCACTTGTGTATTGAACTAAGGTCACATTTTTTCTTTTCCAGTATTTCCAATTCAACACAAAGACGTTCGAATTTAGAGCGCCATATCTCCTAATTTTTTTAAATCCAGCAACTGTATTTCAAAGCTACGAATGTCAATTCCAAAAGGAGAGAAATTTTCAACAATCGTAGCATTAAGAGGATTTTTGACAAGTGCTAAAGTTGCTCTGTTGTTTTTAAATTCCTGAAACCTGCTGAGAAATGCTTCCCTCGAGGGGAATATGATGTTTATCCATACACTAAATTACAGCATTTGCGATATCTTCTCCACGCGTCTGACCTTTGAGTGGAAATAATCATAAAAGTTCTTCTTTAGGGCCTGAATGAGACATAAATCTTACAAAAATGAAACTTGCGCCGTATCATTTATCTCACAAGACTCGTCTGTTATTGATAAAGTCGAAACCAATTTCAGATCTTCGATATGCTGGGTGGTTATATTTGAACACATTTTAATTGTTCTACTTTAAATGGTTTTGGCAGACAATGAAATTCTTTTCAGAATATCTGCTTTGTTCATAAAATCCCGAAATAGCTCTTTGGATACATTAATAAAACAATTTTTGAATAAATTCAAGTTTTTTTTTAAATGAAAATATTATTGCGCCTTCCGTGGATATTTGTGCAAGAGCCGCACTTAAGGAGCCAAAGAGCCGCATGCGGCTCTGGAGCCGCACTTGCCGACCACTGGTTTAGAGAAAGGTTTTTTATAAAGTACACATGATTTTTATTTGTACTTTCTTCCATGTTGAGAAATTATATTCCTAATTAGCTGACTTGATGAAATACAGAGTGTGAGAGTATAACAAATACATAATTACCATACATACATACATTTTTATAACTTATAGCTCCATAGCTATCAGCTAGCCCTAGCTGTAAGTACTGTGTGCATTTTTTTAATAATGGCAGAAAAGAGGTTAAACTAAAGATTAAATGATATACAGTGAATTCCTCTTCCATTAACAGAGGCAATGGTGCTCTAAAAATAATTATTTATAAAAAGAGCCACAACACAATATGTACCAAACAAAAAAGTATTTCATCTTTTTAAGTGAGCACCACTACATAACAACTAAAAGAGTAAGAGCCATAGATTTGTATACCTCCGAATAAAGTGTTCAACACAAATTCGACGTTCAAATGTAACGCAACATTTTAGTGGTAACTGTGTGTATGTGAGATAATTGTTATACTTATGTAACTTTGAGGTTGTTTTACACAGAGATTATGAATTTATACCGCGTGGAACGTTTTCTTATCGCTAAACTGTGGGATTATGCGGGATTTTACGTAGTCACCAATTGGTGACTATTAAGTGGCTTCATTTTTGGCCCCGGTTTAGCTTTAAGGAGTATTGTAACATCTTAGTTACCAGCATTAATTTAAGAAAGAGCCTGCACCTACCGCAGCAAATGAAAAAACGAAACGAAATATTCACAGGCTGACAAAACAAGGCATTTATCTAATATTTAACTGAGTGACAGAGGGGAACGGGCCACTTTTTCTCGGGTATGCATGCGTGTCCTGTACCCTAAAGAGAAGGACTAATGTTGAATAAACAGGTGATTCATTTGTATTAAGTTGGCAACTAATAAACCCGCCACGTTTTTTCGATCGATTGCTAGAACAATGTAGAAGCTTCTAGAGCATTTCACCACAGTATATAAATAGATCGTGAATCA
>DWLR01004678.1:0-11788 GCA_018246295.1 Papilio alexanor hazarajatica | reverse complement strand
GTTGCCGGCCTTTAAGGAGGAAGTACTCTCTCTGCTTGAAGGCCCCTAAGTCGTATCGGTTTGGAAATACCGCTGGGACGGATCATTCCACAACGCGGCTGTGCGAGGCAGGAAGTTCCGCGAAATCCGCGCTGTTGTAGAATGCCAACTATCAAGGTAGTGGGGATGGTAAGTGAAGCTCTGTCGTATTTTGCAATAACGAAACGATTTCTAGTGCGTTCTCCAAATGTACAGTCAAGTTCCTTGGCGGTATTCCACTTACAGAAAAAATTGCCTTTAATTTATTGCCTGAGCTAAACTCCGCCTCCTTCTTACAAATAACCAGTTATGGTGCTATCGATCTTTTGATAAAATAAAATAAAATATGTGGCGTACCTACAATGTTCCCCTGACTATTGTTATCACCACTGTCTTCGTTTTCCGCTCTGGAAGTTTTATGACCTCTGCCATTCAGAAGAAATCGTTACTTCTAAATACTCTATTTTGAACAGTGACCAACCCTTTTTCGTTCGTAACACATTTAAAACTGGTATCCTATTGGTTATTGATTCTGCGGCAACGTCTCAAGGTGTACGAAACCTCCAAACGATAGTCTCTTTTAAAGTGGAATACCGCCAAGGAACCCGACTGTACATTGCAATTCCATTCTAAAACAGACACTTAATTAACATGTCTCCAATTAGACTATATCTAACCAAAAATATAAAATATGCCCGAAAATCCCCAAAAAAAATCTATATAACTATAAATATGTAATCGGTTCTTTTAATGTGTCTAAATAAGGCATGGAACGTTTTAAACAACCAAGACGCCATTCAACAACGCAACTGTTATAAAAAACCGATATTATTCAACCAATCAGTAGTTTATGGTTTAATCAAATGCGCGGCACTAGACAAATGTGCTTTACCGAAAATACGTCGTAACGAGAAACGTCTATTTTGGCAGGAGGCAGCCATTACATAATATTTTTGGTGCCGTGCACGAATAGAAAAAAGTTTGCCTTCCAGCCGAATACTTTTAATCGTCGCATAATATACTCTATTCCTTTAAAATAACGTTTAAATTTGTTTGTAGCATGATTTACAATATATAGATACATCGAAATTTCAAAACAGTCCACATACGCGCCGCGTCATCGATTTTCAAAATGTCGGGAGTTTGAGAAGCCCCCCCCCCCCTTCCTGGCCATTACCTCTTGCCCCTCTCCCTCAACGGTCCCGTTTACGATCGCTTTTTTATATTTTTTTTACGCTCGAATTCCCGTACTTACACTTCGAGACGAAGACGCTCGCTACCCATTCTGCCGCCTTTTTGAATTCAAGGATTTTTTAACGAACCACTTTTTCAAATGTACGGCTAGTATTTTAGGGTTATAAATACCTAAATCCTTGGCCATTTCTATTCAGGTTATTCTTTTAAACGACTGATTTAATTCTTGTAATGGTTAGCTACTCATATTCAACATATAATTCATAAATACCTTGATAAGACACCTTTAACCACGATGAAGACATACCTACCATACTCATTTTTATTTAACACGATCCTGGACACACTCTCTTGCATCTTCCACAAATCCTCGTCGATTACAGGTATTTTTAATACCAGTTTCTGCAATATTTCAACAATCAGATCTATATAAATTCGTGTAAACGACCTTGAGCAAGTGCAAGCGGCTATCATTCAGCGTAACTGAGCCACGGTTACCAACTCAAAAGCGAGTTATGCTTGAGCTGAACCAAGTAAAACCTCACCGTGTTCCTTTATCGATTCGAAAGAAACGTACGACCATTGTCTAGGACTAAGGCTTATCACAAACTTTTTTATTGGCGGCGCTATACCGCCCTCTCGTTCCCTCTAGCGTGGTAGCCAGAGCCTAATTAATATAATAATTAACAAAATTTCAATATTGGTTAAAATTACAATAAAATGCTTAACTCTGAATATATACAAACTTTAAATTAAGGGTAGTATAGTGGTAGTGAAGTCGTTATTAAATTATTTACTCAATCAGCAAACTTTTTTGTTTGTTTGATTTTTAATAGGCGCGTTTGAATGCAACACACACTGACCTAACTTCACCGAACATTGCTAAAGATTTTAAGATTCCTCGAGCTATGTTATTTAAATAAAGTTTCAAATTAACCTCACTTAGCGATCGATCATCTCTAAACGCACTACAACTGAGCATATCTCATATATATATTATAGAATAATAATTAGACAATTCAATTATCTACTGAATTTATTTTACCGGTAATCGTTTAACGATATCATGGACAACACTATTAACATGTGACAATAATTACGTTTAAAAGTAATATAAAACGATATTATAGTTGTTTTATTTATAGTATTAAGAACAAGTTGCAATAATTACAACAACCTCAAATCCAAATATAAACTGAGAAACATTTTTTATTCAAGATAATAAAAACTCAGTAGTCATTTGTAACCAGCCAGTACCTAGTCATCGTGTCGTTCAAGGTTCTGTGGCTAGCCGTGTCATGACCTTGGACTAAAAAATGTTCAGAACATTTTAAATATTTTTGAAATCGTTTTAAAATTTGTGTAAATGTATGTGGTATTGGAATATTTTTTAAAGAATTCAGAAACGTATTTCTGAGTAATTATTGTATCTATCAACGATTCTATCATCATAAGCTAAGATCTTACTGAATGGGTTATCGTAGGGCTTTCACAAAAATACGGAATGTATCATGAGGAGCATTTGGATTACAATTCATTAAGGTTTTCGCCATAATTTCATATGAGAGTGCGGGCAAAGGCGTTACATATACCTAGCACTAATCCAAGGCCCGACAGTAAAGCCACCTAAAAGTGACAATCAAGTCAAACGATATGGAATCGTCGTGCGTCTTTAAAATTAAAGAGATGTCTGTTTGTCGTGCAAAATAATGTAAAAACCACACAATATGAAAAACAAGCAAAATTTTTGAACATCGAATTTTGATGGAACCCAGTATTTAGAAGTGAATTTATTATGTATCTATGTTCGAAATATAATTTAGAGAAATCTCCGCCGTCCGCTCTTTTTAACACGTAAAAATGACTTTGTATCTATTTTCAGTATGCTTAGTACAAGTTCACATAACGCAACAAAATCCAGCAAAACTGGAGCTGTGTCAAAGCGTTCCTGATAAACTATTTCTGTTGCCATCCATATCGAGTAGTGCTCTAGAGCCTCATTTTATGAGCATAAACCAAGGCAATCCCATATGCCCTCACAGATTTAATCTGATGACATTACTTGTATTTCCTTTCCATTTCCGCGCCACCAATAACATCTGACAGCTCTCAAAATGTTATTTCTAACCGCGCCGTTAATGTCGGTGACATAAGCGCAGGGTAACCTCTCAATGGCCATCTTTATTCCATAGACAATTTTTGAAATTCTAAGTTAAATTTTAAAATTATTAATTAACATCACTTTGCTTATGGTGTGACTATGGTAAAAAAATATTTGGTGATATTTGCTAATATTCAAATAATAAAAAAACATGGCCATTAACAGAGAGCGTTCGATCACATTATCAGATGATAATATTATGTTACGGTTGAAGTGAATCTATACAGAAGTCAGCCATCTTTGATTAGCTTAATTTATCGACATATTATTGAATAAGGTTACATAAGGTATGGTCTTATTAATTTATTATAATAAATTATAAATTTATGCATACACAAGAATAACTATGTAGACTTGTAAAACATTTTTAGTTGCTTAGGTATTATAACTGATAGCAGTCGTCTTTATTTCATAGATAATCTTGTTAATTCAAAATCAAATTTTAGTTTATGTCACAGTGTTTAGAGGGCGACACCGTTTACAGTTGATTTTTTTATAGAATAATAATGTTTTTTTTTTTGTTTTTTGGCGTTCACAATTTGGTGTATTTAGCCACTGACAAGTAATAATGATGTTAAATGACCTCCTCTGCCCATCGACATCTGCAAAAATCAAAAGAGGGGATTTGATTATATCAGAGATAATATTACAAATAAAATAAAATTTTGGCAGTAAACAGTATGTTAAAATAAAAATATGAAACAAGTTCATTTAAAATTTGTATTGCCCCTATTCGCTTTGATCCAAAATGCACGGGCACGTCATTATTGACGTTTATTGACGTTCTAAAACATTTTTTATGGAACCACCTATCTAAACTTTTGACCAGTTTCAACTCGCTATAATTATTGATGTTCAAAATTAAAGTATTAATTAAAAAACCTCATCACTATTCTCTCTACTAATGGATTATAATTAATTTTTAAATATGAGTTAAATGGCATCGATTTGAGTGGCAGAATAAGTCGTCTAAAGAAGCAAATACCAGGTTAAATTTTAGAGCATAAGTGGGCTAAGGAGCAGCGGATAGCCTAATGTTATGAGAAGCCAGTTGCGAAATATATAATATAAATATATTTCAAAATGCTGTTTCAATACTACAATATATATCCCGGGGAAACATTTTGTTTGTTTTTATTTATTTTGAATCATAAAATTTCTTATTCGTAAACAGGATGTTGTAATAAAAGTCGAAAAACAAAGTACTTTACAATCAGTAATATCCTATCGAAATTAGGTGGGAAATGTGCCTTCGGGTTCGTAATCACCGCCAATAATAAGTGCTGTCCAAGCAAAAGGATGTAGTAAATTACAGATTATATAGCCTTTTTACAATATCCAAGAATTTTTTTTTTTTCAAAGTTTCTTTTTTATGATGACAGTTAAACATTCCTTATTTATATAGCTATTAACTATTAGATGTGTAATAATTATAGATAAAATTAAATCCTATATACAGGAGTTTATGAGGTTTTAATTTTTTTTTTACATCAATACATACAAAGCTTTTAGCAAAATATTTCTTTAATTGTCCTTTTTTAATGCAGTATTTTCTCCAATATTAAAGTTGTAAAATAGACAAACGACTTGAATTAAAATATTTAAAAAAATATTTTCAAAAATTAATTTTCAGTGCGAGACGCGACGCGACCGCGAAGATAGCTAAACAAACACTCACACTGAGGATAGACTCCCGACGGGTTCGAAACTAGTCGGTGCCGTCACTGGAAGATCAGACGTGAGTAAGCCGTTATTAATTAATTAGTTTAAATTAATTCGCTAACGGTTTTAATTTTTTTTATGGAAGAAGGTGGTAACGAGCAGGCAAGTCGCCTGATGTTAAGTGACTGCTACCCGTAGGCTGCTGCAACAAGTTCTGAAGAAAGTTCTCTGAAACCGACACGGTGTATTCATAACGGCGGATATAAACGAACGACATGATATTACTTACCAAAGTCATACTTAGCAACTGACAGACAGTTTTGTGTTTTCGCGCGCATGTGTCCGTTCGATTGTGATATACTGTCGGCTGAACCAATTTCGAAGAATTCAATTCATATTAACTGCTTATCTATAAGCAGTGTTATAGATAAGCATTATCCCGAGGAGGGTTGGCGTCAGGCAGGCAGCCGGCCGTACAACTATAGCCAAAACCAGTAACAGTATGAACTACAGTAGAGTCCAGGATATATGGAAAAGTAGTACATACTGTGCCGACCCTACGCAAGTGGGAAAAGTGCAGGGAGATGATAAGTGTTATAGCTAATATGAAGTCATAACTAGACGGTCGGTTTTTTTTTCATTAACTATTACTTGTTAAACAAACTTGGCGATAAATTTAAACTAAGCTTGTTTAATTATTGAATAATATTAATAACATGTCAGAGAATATTTTAACACAAGATTACTTCAACTGTGATTGAAAAGATTTCAATATTTTTTGTCTATAACCTATCTTGTTTTATGGTCAAGTAATTTATTGCCTTGTTTCTAGTCTATAATTTACGACTAATCTTTTCTGTCGATAGCAAAGTTCTCAAAAGAATTTATTTAAGATTTGCAATTTTTTACACTCTGTCTACAGGATCTATCTTTATTTTTCAATTTACTTTTTCTTGAAGTATTTTGAGATACTTTTACCTTTTTTATTGCGAGTAATTAATTTTTGCCTTGTCAAAATAGGTAGGTTATCGTTGGTCTCAGTTTAAATTAAAAATGTAATAAACATAAGAGATTTTTTTGCATCCGAACATGCTTTAAGATATTATTTTTTATTTGTCTATGGTGCTAAAGTCAAGCGCGGCTAAAATTGTTACACTTTTACTCTATGGTTATATAATAGAAACGTCAAAAAAATGTTTAAATGTCACTATTCTTTATGGTTTTAGGATTATTTTCATTAATTATAATCAAATAAAAAAGATGAAATCGAAGTTATGGAGTTATTTATCGGCCGAACAGCTATTAAAAATCGAATATAAATAAATTCATTTGAGATCGTATTAAATATTTCAGCGTGTAACAATTTTTTTCTACAAAATTTAAGCATACATTTATATACCTCTAGAGGGAGTGTTCCATATAAATTTGATGTTCAAAAGTAAAGCTCAATTTTCGTTATACATTGTGTTTGTGAGAGAATTTAGTAGAAACTTTGTTTTACACATTTTACAGCACAGACTATAGTTATATTTTAAATGTTAACTTTTACCAAACTCTAAGATTTTAAATTCGTATATTACGTGCCATTATAGATCTTGCGCAGCTACAGTCGTGTACGAAATTTATCAAATATTTGTAGCTAGAGGTGGGACGTATACATAGTATAGTGTATATTAGTTTTGATACTAGGTCTCACTCATTACTCGTAAATACTGAGTATCATTAAACTAAACGAAGGCGTATTGAGTTTAGAAGTATATAATACTCTAAGTATTTTGGACTCTATAAGTATTTTGCACTTTGTAAGTATTTAATACTCTAAGACTCCTATGCACGCCTACTTACTTTAAGTTTCGTTGGCTTTAATACTAGACTTGTTTGTTTTCATATTCGAAGGGATTTTTTTGTACGCGAAAGTAAGAATCGTTTGGTGCAGAAGTTTGCGAATCAAAATCTCGAAATCGATTTTATTTCTTACACGTTACGATTGTTTACGGTTTCAAAGTAAGATGGTTTTTATTTTCGTCGATACTCGTAAATACTCCTCTGAACTAGTATTTGAAACGCGTATTTGCAAGTAATCGTACACGAAATACTAAGTACGCATTTTACCGGATTTTATAATTACATCTGGAATTAGGAATATAGCAGCAGTACTATATTAAAACTGTTAACAATATTAAAAAAATATGAAAAAATGGTATATTATCTTAGTCACTGTCAATAAATGATACACCAGCGAGAAGATCATTCGGGACAAGATTATTCAAGACCCGGCTGCAACCAGGTTAGTTAACTCTATCAAATATACCTGATACAAATTTTCTGAGTCGCTATCTGACACATCTTCTACTCTGATAATTAATTATCACCACCCTCAATTCACTTAATTGTCTTCTTAGTGTTTTACCTCGACGCATAATCAAGATTTCACAAAGTTACATCAAAAAATTAAAAAATAAATACAGATAGCAAGCGTCTGTACTTCGCAGCCAAGTGGTGCACGTACGCGGTGAAGAGAAGGGGAAAGCAACCAACGCGTATGCGCATCGCCGTACCACGTCCCCCGCGCTCATACCGCCACCCCGGTGTTCCCCAGTCCCTTCCCGCCTCAGACACCGCCAAAGAGACCTATAAATCTTTCACTGCGTAAGTCAAACCACGTGCTAATCAGATAATAGCATCCGATCGAGCCGAGGCTCGGCCCTCTCGGGCACCCTCGCATCGGAATGCTAAACGCGAACTGAGTGACAGCCCAAGCCGAGGTCCCCTCTCGGGGGCCCTTGTGCCCAGTCACTCCATGGAGCGTCCGCGAAGCGATCTAAGAGCTCGACGGCCTCCCAATCCGGTGACAATAATATAGTAACGGCCCGAGCCGAGGATCCCGAGGGAGCCTTCGAACTTAGTTACTGCTAAGAGGCTTAGACTAACTAGGGCCCTCTGCGCTCTGCCATCTCAAACCCGGTGAAACTGTAAATACCTCCTCCAGGCAAACAGTGACAAGTCCGCGTTCCAAGTCTCATCTTTAGTGGCACGTATTATACTGCAGGATACTGCTCGACTCGGGATTCGGGTTAACGCGAGTATTTACGAAGGAACTCTTTGTTTATCAATTTTGGGTCTTGATTTGGAAAAGCGTATAGTTTTTACCAACAAAGTGAAGTGATTCATGAAAAAGGTTCAATTAATCCATTACAGTTTCGTTTCAATTGGTTGAAATATTGACGGACAGCTGTAATTATGTATTGTTATTTCAACTAGATGGCGTTGTCCTCAATCGTAATACAAATATTGATGATCCTTGTTAGAACCAATATATGAAAAAGTATATTTTTATCGGTCTGTAGTCCGTGTGTAGTCTAAAATAGTCCTTCCAAAAACGCTTATTTTAGCGCTACGTGTCAGTAGAGCTAAAATAAGCGTTTTTAAAATCACGTGGTTTATCTATAATTTCTAATCCATAACAAAACCTAGAACTTTCTGTAAGAGTCATTCAAGTCAAAACTAAATTTATGTATCCGAGTAACATTTTTCATGCCACGCGAAAAAAAAGTGATCGGCCTTGATTTCTTCGAGTTTAGAGGATTAGCCGGTCGCAAACCGGATATTGAGATACCGCACGCTGTGCTGCTTGCCGAAAAAGTAAATAAAACAAGAAGAATATAAGAGGGAAAGATTTTGTATAATTATAAAATTCTGCTATGTGACGACTACCTCATCACCACCTCCAAGTTGGTGTGCTCATAATTTAAAATAAAATTGCAGTTTGTACCATGAAATCGTGTAAAAGTTGCCTATCGAAGCAAAGAAATTATATATAAATATATATATGTATATGTATATATATATATAATATTTCAGAACCACAGTTAAATTATGTGTATTTAATATGATAGTGCAGCGAACCAAAGTGGGTATTGGCCGCCGCTCTTTAGGAGCGCCAACGCCGTCTACCCCGCACCATCTACCAGTTGAGTGCTTGGAGTTCACGTAGGTCCAATTTCACGGCATCTTTTCAGAGGTATCTGGGCCGGCGGATAGGTCGGCCCCCAATCCCCTATTGGGGATTTTTCCGATACACTCTCTTCACAACACGGTCCCCTCCCATCCTCAGCAGGTGACCCATCCAGCGCATTATACTGACTATACTATAAAAGTCTGCAGGTATAAAAAAAACTATATACGTTTTGGTGACAAACATTCATTTTATGCCTCACTACAAAAAGACCATTTTCAAAATTTTTATCTGTCCGTGCGTCACGATTTATAACTTATTTTTTACCTGTGAAAGACCTCACAGAAGATAGGGGTCAAGTAGAAGTATTCTGCGTTTCGTTTGATGAATGAGGTGCCGGAGACCTAATTTTAGTTCCCTCCCCCTTCTCAGTATGGATAGGAGTTTCAGAGAAATGTAATTTTTTTTGTATATGTATGTTTTGTATTCTGTCTATTAAAGGTGGACAACGCATCTGCAACTCGCAAATGCTTGTTCCAGATGTCTATGGGTAGCAGTCACTTAAGCGATCGCTGGCTTGTTTGCTACCTTCTCGTATAAAAAGATGCGTTCATTTTGAGTTATGCGTACATCCGGCATATATCGATATCTGGCTGTAACCGGAAAATATCACTCAAATGACCAGAAATACATTAAAGTGCGATAAACGGGCTGTTATGCTTAATTATCGGTGTATTTAATATATTAATATGGCCGTGTTTTAATGTAAAGTTTTCTTTAAATGCGTTACATCGCTATCTACAACTCGCTTTCGATTTACTTCCGCATCAAATAATTACACCGAATAATTGTTATTAAGTATTTTCAAGCGTCAATCACTTAAGCGGTGAAGTATTTCTATATTCAAACATTGCTTTAAAAGCTTAAGCGGTTTTGATTTTTTAACCAACTTCAAAAAGAGGAAATATGAGTTTTTTTTATGCTTGTTACCACTGTTTGCCTGGAGGAAGCATTATACAGTTTCACCGGGCTTAGGTGGAAGAGTGCAGAGAGCGCTTAGCCTAAACCTCTTTGCAGTAACTAAGCTCGAGAGCTCCCTCGGAAGCCTCGGCTCGGGCCGTTACTTTATTGTCATTACCGGAGTGGTCTTAACATATAGGAACCGATTTAAAAGAAACGTTGGAATGGAGACACATTAGCAAGTGGGGTCTCATTTAATTTTGAACAACAACCTTGCGTTTTAAGATATACGGAAAATTGAAATATTGGTAGATTTGAGATAAGTCTTGTTTGGGTTTAATGGATTTTTAATAAGACGTACCGTTGCTATAAATGACATAATGACTTATATAAATTTAAAGTCGGTTTTGTGTCGTTTTTTTAAAAGATTATAATTAAAACAACATATATATAGGTATATAGTCCGCAACAACAACATCTGTTGCACAAAAAACCCGCTGGACCGGTGAAGTATCTCACCGAAGACACGCGTCAAGTACAAATATTCTACTTTTCGTCTGAGGAGTGATACGCCGGAGGCCTTCTTCCCTTTCCTACCCTTTTTTGATAAGGAAAGGATGTGAAGGAAAAGAGAATTGAAAGGGCAAGGGGATGGATAGGCCAGGGAAATGTCAATTTTTCTGTCTATCCCCTCTGTCTATTAAAAGTGGGCAACGCATCTGCAACTCGCAAAATGACCGCTTGCTCGTTTGCCACCTTCATGTATAAAAAAATATTTTCTCTACTTTAAGGTGCTTTCTACTGTAGAAAAGTAATAATCATCATTTCATGTGCTATTCCTGCTACTTAAGTTTGTTCTTAACTTAACATTGCAGAATCGTTAGATGGCGCTGTCGTCACCATAACAAACAATGAATCTCTTATATTTTAACTACATACAAATTACAAAACAAAGTCATACGTATCATAAAACAAAGTTAGAAGTGCCAATAGCCCAATGATTTGGGATATGGACTATCGATCATGAGGTCGTTAGTTCGGATTCCGCACTCCGATTATTATCTTTTCCTCAGCACAAGCCTTTATGCTTATATTAGTTGGAATGGTAAAAAAAACAACTCAAAAACGGCTGTACATGACAAAGGTTCAGGTGTATAATTTGTTAACATTTCGCGCGTAAATTGATTGAAATGTGCCGCATGTAAGTTGTACAACAAAAAAAGTATGGTGGGTATATTCCTCTTTTATACGTCTACCAAAAAAGTCCGCATAGCATATATCTGTACTTTACGGGTGGCTTACTATAACTATTTCTTTTTCTTAAAAAAAAAAAACAAATTATAATCGTCCGTTATTTGCGACGCTATTTTACGAATTCGTTATGAATCCTTATCCAAGTAAATATATTAGTAAGCTAGACTATTAAATGTGGATTATAACTGACATTTATACTATATCATTTTGACAAATAGTTTAGAAGATATATCAAAATAATTAAAACTACGCAGCTAAAAACGGGCGTGGCTCGCTGGGCGGGCGCTACCGTGTTCATAATTTAAAACAAAAGTCTCTACTGTTTGTCTATTTATTAACGGATTAACGAGGAAGGTTTACGATAATTTATTAAGCTTATCTATTTATAATTGGCTGAAAAATTATGATGTTCATTTTTGATAAAGCCATAGGCCGGTACGTGATGTGTCAAAAATATTTATTGCATATAATATGGTACAATGCTATCCGTGCGAAGCCGGGGCGGGTTGCTGGTTTTGTATAAATTTTAGTTTTCTCATTTTCTCCTGCATAAAAACTTTAAATATTCCAAAAATATAGAATCT